>AWWV01016501.1:0-105995 GCA_001974805.1 Corchorus capsularis
AAAAAAAAGAAAAAAAAAGTATGAACAGTATAAACGAAACAAATTGGAATTGTAATTGATATGAGGAAATCAAAAAAGAAAAAAAAAGTAAATGGAGGATTACGTGAAGACAAGGTACTGAATGTACCTTTTAAATTTTATTGCTTGCTTTGTGCTATGTAAGGATAATAAACAAATTCCGGTTGAACATAAATTCTCAAAAATAAACTCTCTCTCTCCCTTTTTGTTGTGCGTCTATCTCTCTCTGTCTTTTTTCTCTTTGTCCTAGGGTTAGGAAAATAGAGTCTTTATATAGATTATCAATCCTTTGGGAGCAAGTCTAGGAAACTACCAGGAAATTTTCTACCCAGACCTATTTTACATGTGCTAAATAAATATTTGACCCACTTAACTGGCCCAAATAAATTACAAAAGCCCAAACCCCATCTAAAACAATTTAACCCAAACCTAACCAGGCCACATCATTGGACTTTTTCCATACTAAACTTAGACTTGGCCTGAACCAAATTTCGGTGTCTACAGCTGCCCCTCTTTGTGGACTTTCTGAGAATCTTGAAAGACGTAATGACATTCTTTTCGTATTTTTTGATGAATGGGAAGTACACAAAGACGTAGACACCGTTGTGCTTGAACTCTTTTTCTTCTTTTCTGCTCGTAATCTTCAATCTTGAACTCCTCTGGATCAAATCTGATCATTGGAAATTTCTTGAAATGAGATCACCTCTGTTTGTTGGAAACTACTGAAAATGTGATCAACTCTGATCGTTGGAAACTACTGAAATGCGATCAACTCTGATCGTTGGAAACTACTGAAAATGCGATCAACTCTGATCGTTGGAGAATGCTGAAAATGCGATCAACTCTGATCGTTGGAAAATACTGAAAATGCGATCAACTCTGATCGTTGGAAACTTCTTGGAATGAGATCAACTCTGACCTCTGAAAACTTCTTGAAATGAGATCAACTCTGACCTCTGAAAACTTCTTGGAATGAGATCAACTCTGACCTCTGAAAACTTCTTGAAATGAGATCAACTCTGACCTCTGAAAACTTCTTGGAATGAGATCAAATCTGACCTCTGAAAACTTCTTGAAATGAGATCAACTCTGACCTCTGAAAACTTCTTTAAAATGAGATCAACTCTGACCTCTTGAAACTTCTTAATATGAGATCAACTCTGACCTCTGGAAACTTCTTGATATGAGATCAACTCTGACCTCTGAAAACTTGTTGAAATGAGATCAACTCTGACCTCTAAAAACTTCTTGGAATGAGATCAACTCTGACCTCTGAAAACTTCTTGAAATGAGATCAACTCTGACCTCTGAAAACTTCTTGGAATGAGATCAACTCTGACCTCTGAAAACTTATTGAAATGAGATCAACTCTGACCTCTGAAAACTTCTTGCAATGAGATCAACTCTGACCTCGGAAAACTTCTTAGAATGAGATCAATTCTGACCTTTGAAAACTTCTTGCAATGAGATCAACTCTGACCTCTGAAAACTTCATGAAATGAGATCAACTCTGACCTCTGAAAACTTCTTGAAATGAGATCAACTCTGACCTCTGAAAACTTCTTGATATGAGATCAACTCTGACCTCTGAAAACTTCTTGAAAGGAGATCAACTCTGACCTCTGAAAACTTCTTGATATGAGATCAACTCTGACCTCGGAAAACTTCTTGAAATGAGATCAACTCTGACCTCTGAAAACTTCTTGAAAGACCGCATAGGGTCATTTGAATATCCACTTAGATCTTTGAAACCTTAAAGAATCACACTGTATGCTTGAAGGTGAAAAAAGACCACACTTGATCACTTTAAACACCTGTACTTGACTCTTCTACCCTTTCTTGACTTCTTCTTTACCCATTCTTGGCTACTGTCTCTTCTTGGTTCCCTGTCCTCTCATGGCTTCTTCTCTGCCTACTAGGTTATGTGATGTCCAATCCTTCTCTATGATGCCCCCATGACTAAGTCTTCAATAATTCTGAATCACTCCATCTTCGTCCATGTCATGCCCTGATGACTCTACTTTATGTAACTCTCGAATGCTTCCTCTTCAAGACACGTGATGCTCTACCATCCTTTCGCTCATTGACAAAACTCCTTGCTTTGGATCTCATACAGATGATCTGATAAAGCAAACTCCTTTGCCACTGCATCAATCCTTGTATCAACTTCTTTGTCTTCCTACAACAAAATTTGACCAAAGTCAAAGTCCAAAATATGTGATAACCATGCAATTAAACAAGTCATGATTAAAAATGATTTCACATGAATATTGCCTCATTTGCCCCTGAAAACATTTTTGTCAGAAAAATGTCACACACATTGCCTTGTTTTTCCAAAATTAAGAAACTTTTCTCAAAAGGTTTGGTGACCACCACTTAAAAGACTCCCCTTGCCAAGACTTTGACCGTTTCATCTTAGACTCACAAATGGAATGTACATCTTTTGCAAACTCATTTCTAAACTCTTTTTCAAAATATTTTCAAATCATCATTTGTTCAAAAAAAGATTTGAGTCAACACCGATTATCAAGAGGTTCTAAAAGGCTAGAAAGGCAATTGTCAAAAAAGAAATGTATCAGCTTCTCTTAACAAGGTTCAAGTGTTTGACGACTTTGTCAACTCTTATTCGTTGAGTTGAATCAATGTTCAATGCTGCGAAAGAGGTCCTACTTTATTAGATTGCTGTGAGATTCCTTGGGAGGCTTCAAGAATTCTCATTCTTGCTCTAGACTGCCTTTTCAGGTTTTCACCCTAGAGCCTTATCATTTCCTTCCCCATTTTTTTTCTATTTTTCCTTCTTTTTTTTTTGCCATGCACTTGCACTGAAAACTCTTGAAACCAATTTTGTTATAAAAAATTTTTGAAAAACATTTTTCTTTTGAAAAAATTGCACTTCGAGGAAAACATTTTTTCTTTTGAAAAGATCACACTTTGAAGAAAATCTTCTTCATTCCAATATCCCGACCTGATCAAAGATGGACTTTATTAGGCACTTAATGTAGGCTTGGGTTAAGGGCGCCAAAGAAAGGATAAAAAGGCTCAAAAATGTGTTTGAGGGTGATTGAATCAAGGATCACTTCATTGTCCTGTGAAGGATTCTGTCAAATTCATGCTTTACTCCATTTTTAATTTTTTCAACTTCTTTGTTTCCTTTTTTTTTACTCAATTCTTTTCTTTTCTTCTCTTCTCCTTCTTTTGATTCGACTTTCTTTCTCTTGATGGAACGAGTTCATTGTATCTTTTGTGAACTCGATTTGATATCACGGGTTGCTCCATCTTCCAAATTTAAATGCAAACTCTCTTTTCATTTGCTGAGACAAACTATCTCTGTATCCCTGCCCCCAGTGTGGAGGGTGATCCTTGATTAAGGTTTATTTGAAAGAAAATTAATTCGGCTCAAAGGGGACAACAATGGATAATTTTTCTACAAGCGAGGGGAATAAGAAAGAAAGCCATTTATCACTTCAAGCCTGAACATTGAAAGGTAGCCTTGGAAAACTTAAACCCTTGCGAAAACTAATTTTTAGAAAACCCTTTTCTGAAAACACTTTCTTGAAAAGCATTTTTAACTTTTGAAAAACTCTTTGACCAAAATCCAAAATTTTGTGCCAATGCATGACATCTCAATCAGTCCATTTCTTTCATTTTTTTTTTGCTTCTTTTTTTTTTCTTGCTTTTCTTTTTTCTTTTGCTGATGGGAATCTTATAACTGATATCTGCCTCTCTTTCATTCATCTGACCTCTGTATTGATGAATTCGAGCATTTCATTCCACCACTCTGGCTGATCATTGTTTGCATTCATCATAAGGACATGAAAAGTCTCTTAAAAACAAGAGTTATTTAGAAAGGTACAACTTGAATTGTCTACCTTGGATTTATGGACCAATTTGCCCCTATAAGGTTTGGAAGAGACTTGAATTTGGCTTTTAAAAACAATCTTCACCAAGGCATATGTGGAAAGGTAACAAGATATCCTGAAGATGTGGAATTTTTGTTTCAGTTAGGTTTCCAAAAAAAATGGGCACATTTTGAGATCAAGGAAACGTGGGATTTATGCTCAGTGTTGACATAAAGCAAATTATCTTGTTATCACTTTCAAAAAAACCATCCCTTTATTTCGAAAACAATTTTATTCCAAAAAACAACTCTTTTATTAAAGATTTCTTAAAACCTCTTATTAAAACTCATTCCTTTGCTCATTGCCCAGACAAAGATTATTGTCCCTTGTTGGGTACTTTGGGAACTGTTCCTTAACATTCACAATTTTCATTCAAAATGAACTTTTCTCATTCAAGGAAACAAATGCAACAATTTTGATCACTACAAGCATGAGAAAATCTGAGTAAGAATATCTAAAGCTGAAATATAATGCAAGTGCTATGCATATGTGATATAGGTACAAAAGTTTCAGAAATTCCCTCTCCAACAGACTCCTTATTCTCATTTTGATTAATCTGCAGCTAACTGGCCCTTCTGATGTAGTCTTCAATTTTCTTCTTGAGCTCCCTACAATTCTATATTGATTGGCCAACGCTTCATTGCACTGGTCACCATGTTCCTTCTCAATCAACCTTTAACTAGGCTTCAAGTAGTGAACTCAAGCTTCCAAAAGATTTCCCATGCTTTCCTGAGGATGTTAGTTTCCAACAAGCAAGTAGAAACAAGAAATATTTACAAGTAATCTACATGAATGGACTATATGTATAAAATGTATCTATCTAAAAATGACAATGATAATGCATGATGAATGCATATATACAAGTGAGTGACTACCAACTTCACAAATCATGGAAATGCGAAACTGTAATCAACATGAGATTAATGCTTGGAAGAAAATTTCTTAAAATTAACTCACTTAATGACATTAATCTTAAGGACTTTCTTCCAATGTTTTGATAAATGCATACTTTGCCGATATCAATGTATGAAAAGGGATATTTGTAACACAACAATCATTGATAGGGAAATTCTCAATCTTATTCCAACAAAGCAAACTTGTTCATTACAACCTTAAAGGAAATCAAACTTAGATAACCAATTTGTTCAATACATCATAAACTAAACAAAATTCCAATATTTCATTTCATCCATCTCCTCATATGTGGAAAAGAAGTGTTTGACTTGTTGATGAAGATATCGAGATTCCTCCAAGAAATTTACCAGCTGTTGTCCATATGGTCCTATAGGGCACACTCCACTAAGCTCGTCCAATTTCTCTACCATATCTTCTGCCTTGATCATGGCCTTTTGAATGCACTTTATTAGTTGCTCAAGCTGGTAATTCCTAACAAGGAAAGATCACTTCCACACATTTTTACCAGTCCTTAACCTTTCAATCAACACTTCTTGTCGTCGATTTGCCATCGCAAGTACCTCCAAATCTCTTTTGAGCTTACTAGGTTCTTGACCAAGTTGCAGCACCTTTTCAGCCAACTCTTATTTGAGGACCAATAATGCCTTATTCTCAGCTTCTTGCTCACTTAGCCATGTCTTTAACTGAACTTTTTCCCCCTCCAATATCATGATTTTCCTTCTTTGACTCTCCAAAGCACCCCTTAAAGTATCAATCTCTCCTTAAAGTTCCTCATTTTTGCGCTTTTGTGTGGCATTGTATTTTTCAAAACTCACATTGGCAAAATTCAGCTCCAACACTACATCTTGAGGTTCAGAACCCCATGGAACATCCAAACCATCACATGGAGGAATAACGATGTCCTTGACTCATTTTTCATGCCATGTACCCCCTAGTTACCTTATTAATGGAATATATTCCACCACTTGCTCTAAATGTGTTCTTCCAAGCTTCCACTATATCCTTAATTTCAGTTGATGTTCCAAACTTGCCAGAAGTGAACTCCAGTTGGTCAAGCCCATGAGTAATTGGAATAAATTATTCGGAGGCATATTGTAGGAGACATGGCCATCTTTCAAACAATCACCATTCACTCGCATACTTTCCATCACATCATGAACATGAAAGATGACTTCAACATTCTTGCTCCCATGCTTCTCGGACCTTGAAGTTTCTCCCATCATGACTTGTAGCGTGACAAATATCCCTTATACAACCTATATGATGCAAATGCATGACATGAAATGAGATAAAAACAAATAAAGTTAGTTCACAAATAATATACCACAACAATAACAGAATCAAAATGTCATGATCCTAATAAGGGTACCACCGTCAGGTATGGCTCTACCTAAGGTTGGCTTGGGTTTTTCAATATGCATGGTTTGGTTTATCCTAAAAGGTTCTCAAATTGTTCCTTTTACAAGGCACCCCAATTTCTCACCCATCACAGGCTACAAACGAAAAGGGTTCAATCTGAGTGGTAGTGATTCTCTAACCATTGCGGAGGTAAAACCTCACGAGAGTATAGGTACTCCACTTCCTCTATCAAGGACGACAACACTTATGCAAATGCACATGAATGCAAAACAAACAATTAAATATTAAGGGTTTCAAGTAACTTTATTAAGGCTTAGGTTAATGTTTAATTTTTTATGGCTTGACCCTCTATGTCCCCAGTGGAGTCGCCAAACTGTCGTAACGTGCAAATCGCGAGATCTGAGCGCTAGACGCATTTGAAAGGAGTCGCCACCAATCTTTTTTCTCTAGGTGTGATTGGCCACCTAAGTTTGATTAACCATTTTAATGTGTTCTTAATAGTTAAATTAAGTTCATTAACTATGATTAACCATTGGTCTTAGCTACCGGATTTTGGACTCGGGGGTTCGATTACGTGTAGGGAAGGTATTAGCACCCCTACAACGCCTATACAAAAGACAGTACCATTTTAATTAAACATTAACCTTAACCTCTATTTTTACTTTAAATCCTTTAAATTTATGATTGTCAAGTTTACCCTTTTAATTGAATTGTCTTCAATTTCCTCACACTTTGACAAAAATTTTAGACAATTAAATATCTCCAAAGAACTCGTACATCTCTTGGATTATTCTCATTAATCAACCTTATTGCAAATCTCACTTTTAGGTTTCGAATTTTAATGATATTTTAGTTTTTGAATTTTAATCATATCTTTATTATTTAGTCTCCCACAAATTGGCAAGACCCCAAATTATTATTTAATTAATTATGTTTTTATGATTTTTCTAGACTTCCCACAAATTGGCAAAATCTAGAATTATCTTTTAATTATTTATTTTATTATTATTTTTATAATTGAATTTCTCCATATTAACAATTTTATTTAATTTTTATTATATTTCCTTTTCTATATCTTCTAAATCTCCCACAATTTGGCAAGATTTAGAAAGTATTCTCTTTATTAACTCAATCTTTATAATTTATTTATTTCTTAAAATATCTCCTAAATCTCCCACAATTTGGCAAGATTTAGAAAAGATTCTCATTATTATTTTAACAATTTTGTTATTATTTTACATGAACCCTAATTATGCAAAATCCCCAAATTCCCCACAAGATTGGCAGAATTTGAAAGATTTATCTAACCTAATTAATGCATATGATTCAAAATATAAATTTAAAAAAAAATGCACATTATCATCCATTTAATTTTAAGGCTTTTATTTTGATCTCTTTTAGAATCTTGTTCTAATCAATTTTATAACTTAATTATATATTAAACAATCTTAACAAAATTAAGGAAAAAGGACAACGCCTAAATCAAAATAACCAAGAAAAAAAAATCAAATTAACAAAATCAATTAGATTTAAGATTTAGACTTTTGAATTTATTTACAAAAGAAGAAAAAAAAATATTCCGACATGGTTTTAATTGATTTTCCCTCCTCTATATATATATATATATACTAATTAAATGATAGACAAATATAATAATAATAAAAAAAGGAAATCCAAACATAAAAGACAAGTCAACAGAAATAAAGTGAGAAAAAAAAGAAAAAAAAGTATGAACAGTATAAACGAAACAAATTGGAATTGTAATTGATATGAGGAAATCAAAAAAGAAAAAAAAAGTAAATGGAGGATTACGTGAAGACAAAGTACTGAATGTACCTTTTAAATTTTATTGCTTGCTTTGTGCTATGTAAGGATAATAAACAAATTCCGATTGAACATAAATTCTCAAAAATAAACTCTCTCTCTCCCTTTTTGTTGTGCGTCTATCTCTCTCTGTCTTTTTTCTCTCTGTCCTAGGGTTAGGAAAATAGAACCTTTATATAGATTATTAATCCTTTGGGAGCAAGTCTAGGAAATTACCAGGAAATTTTCTACCCAGACTTATTTTACATGTGCTAAATAAATATTTGACCCACTTTACTGGCCCAAATAAATTACAATAGGCCAAACCCCATCTAAAACAATTTAACCCAAACCTAACCAGGCCACATCATTGGACTTTTTCCATACTAAACTTAGACTTGGCCTGAACCAAATTTCGGTGTCTACACCTATTCTAAAAGAAATGGTCCATCCATGACAACTATCAAGCATTTAATTTGAGCCTTTAAAATTCTTCAAATTTAATGTCATTCAATCATATTGGTCCCTTCACAACATTCCCATTGCCAACCTGATAACAACTATTAGAAATTTCTTTTTTGAGATTAATTCTTCTGACTAATTGTTGATCTTCATTTAAAGATTGAATGTGATATACAACCTCTCCATTATTTCTACCGCCAAAAGAAAAAACCTATCCATTATTTCCTTCTTTTTTTTCTTTGCTCCCCACCCGGTATTCAGAGCAAAGGTCTGACTAATCTGGATTCGACTCAGGTCGTGCACCTGAGTTTGGTAGGTTAGTCTACCAACGGGAGTGGCCAACCTCTCCATTATTTCCCCTCTTTGATTTTGCAGGCATTTATAGCTCTCATCACATCATGCACATGAATCATGACTCCATTATTCTCCCTTTCAGGATCAGATTATGAATTGTGAAGAACAAAATTACATGTCTTTTTAATGTGTAAATATCAGCATTTGTTACACATTTAAAAGGGTTGTATATATGTTTTGCAGTTCATCTGTCTTTCTCAGTTTTTAGCAGGCTGATTTTCACCATTCAATCTCAAGTCAACAAGCAACAGAGAATTTGCTGTTAATTTACTTATCTGATAGGATTTTTCCAAAATCTAGAAATGGATTGGTGTTTACTAGATTCCCAACCTAGTTTCTATGAGCTGAAAGGGAGAGAAGAAGAGAGCATGGGATCCACATCCACCTTTCATTTTTAAGATGGTTATGGAATTTATTGTAAGCCAACTTGCTATTGCTGCAGCATATATATCTCAAGTAAACAACATTCTTCTTAGTTGCCATCATTAAATACAATAACACCATTTCAAACTTTCAGCTTTCTGTATTTATTCCAATGGCATTGGCAAGCAGAAACTTTAGGCCACAATTTTTTGCTCTTAAAAAATAGATAGTTGGCTTCTAATCTTCTTTTTTCTAAGTATTCATGTCCAAGCACTTAGAAGAAAGAATAATTAATCATATTTCGTGTTAGACACGTATCCGTATTTAACACAGCCTCAAGTCTTAATAAAATTGACTAAATTCTATCCATATTTTAAACAAATAATATTTTGGATAGGACTAAGTACTTTTTTCCCCCTCTAACAACTCCAAGGGAAGGATGGATTTGCATTAAGAATTAGAGTATTATTTATCAATATGAGACAACCCTACATGGAAAGTAGGAGTGGAATGTTAGAACACAAATTATAAGCCACTTTTGTGTCTTGATGTTTTAGAATCTTCAAATTTGGAATAGAGAAATAAAATGCCAAGCAAAGCTCTATGTTTGTAGGCTCTCAAGTGAGGCAAAGGTGGCTTCTAAAAAGGCAACTTTTCACTAAAAAAAGTTGGAAAGAAGCTCCAAAAACATCAATGCCCCTCAAGTTCAAAATCAAGAGAACAAGAATAAAACTTGAACTCATGAATAAAGCTACTTGATTGGACAAGTGTGGTCAGATATATGTGGTCTATTAACCCTCTTTTTGGATCCAATTGCCTTTAAAATTTCAGATTTTCCCCTTTTATGTTTCATGGCTGTTGTCATTTTAGTGACACAAATTACATGGACAGTGTGTGCTTAAAAAAGGAATATAACCACGTTTAGATTTATAATAAAGTTCTAAAACTTAGGATAAATTACATAATTAATAGAAAATTTATGTCAAAAAGGATAGCTTCTTCCAGGATCACCTTTGATTTATCTCTGCCCTGTTGCTTCATGGAGAATCAAGATCTTTCACCTTAATTTCTGCTTGTAAGAGTCTTGCAGGCCTTGGGGTGACTGATTTTGGAACCTGGTGCTGGTGAGTTTCAGCAACCATGACTGCTTTGTGACTCTTGCACCCCAATAACCCCCCTGACCGGCCTCTTTGAGCCTCCTTGGCGCGAAAATCTTTCGTGTTAGCCAATCTGCTGGCGGGTTTTGATCCCGGAGCTGGTTTCCTTTCATCATAATCTGAAACAAATGAGGCTGAGCAATCAGCTGCACTGGCAGTGACAACACTCCATTCAATGCTGGTCTCACTAGGTGCATATGGGGTCATGCAACTAGACATGCCATCAGATTCTTGCCTTGTGAACAAAGCCTGACCGGTCCCAGATATGTTATCTATCTCAAAGAGGTCTGAACTTGCATCACTCTCTATATCATCACATACCTGGCTGCTCCTGGAAATTGATGACATTGTTGGGGCATTTGGAATGGCATCCCAAGTTAACATGGACAGTTTCTTCTCAAGGTTCTTGGTTATGTCACCCTTCTTAATTGCAGTAGACCCAAACACTTCCAATGATTTCCTTGGATCATCATCATCCATTTGTGATGATTTAACTGAGATATTTTGGAGGCCAGGTTTCAGAACTCTGCTTGATCCCACACTCATCTTATCAAAACTCTGGCTGTCAAACTCATCTTTCACTGGGAACTTTACTTGAGGCTGAAGTTTCCTCCTATCCATATTGATAGACCTGTGACTGTTTTGTCTATACACTTTTCCATGAACCCTTGATCCATCATCAACAACATTTTGATTA
This sequence comes from Corchorus capsularis, assembly GCA_001974805.1. NCBI lineage: Eukaryota > Viridiplantae > Streptophyta > Magnoliopsida > Malvales > Malvaceae > Corchorus > Corchorus capsularis. The sequence goes on from AWWV01016501.1 coordinate 11,028, forward strand.
ACATAAACAGATTTCCCATCTGAACAAGCCCCGGTACAGCTAAGAGTAGAGAAAAAACTCCTCCCATCTACCTTCTTTTGCCTGTTTTCATATCTGTTCCTCATAGAACTTCGTAACAAAGTACTTTGGCTGTTCCAACTTGCTTCAGAACATGAACTTGGAGTTCCTGGCCACCGCCTTGGAGTCATCTGATGCGGATCAACTTGGTTTCCCATTCTAAGATTCCCATACTTGTGATCATCATCAAGCCTTGGATTTTCATCATCAAGTCTCATGTTGAAGTATCTTTCAGCCCCAAAGACACTAATTTCACCCTCTTCACCCTTATTCCTTTCCATGCGTGAAGGCGTATGGATTCCTACACTTGGAGCAATAATGGCAGGATGAGGAAGCTGATTTGCAGGCTCTGCAAGCTTATGAACATAAGAAGAAAATGAAACCTCCCCGAGACCGGTGTTTTTCTTCCCACCATCCATGATATTCTGAGACATGAAGTTGCAGCAAGATGGTTGTGAAGATTTGAGGAACTTTATAGAGTTGTTGGTGTGAAACTTGAGCTAATTAGAAGAAGAAGCAACCAAGGGGAGGAGGCAGATTCAACTTGACAAACATAGTAAGGTAAAGACAAGATAGAAAAGATAGCAGAGGGTGTTGAAAACTGATTTAACAAGAAATTTTGATTCTAATAAGGACTAGGAGAGTGGAGATTCCTTTGGCTTCTTTAGAATTAGCAGATTGTGTAATGTATGTATATACATGAAAGACTTGTAGGGCTGGCTTTGGCTTTCCAAGTTTTTAATGAGGCCCTACATGCTTGGGGCTTGATCACAATTTTATCACCTTTTCTTGCGTTTTTTTTCTCTATTAAAAAGGGGTCTATTGGTGGGTATCATTGACCCCAGGGACTCTCAATCCCGGAAACTCTATGACGAGGAGCACACCTGCGAATACTAGTAGGGCTTGTCAAGAGTGGATCTTATCACCTTTTCTTGCTGTATTTTATGTACTTGTAGTTTTCATTCTCCAACCAATTTCCTGATATGGGGAATTATCTTCATTATTATTATTATCTTTCAGAGCCTGTCTGCTCTATGGATGGTGTGGTGACAAGTGGCAAATAGCTGCAGTTTCAAAGTCTCTGCCATCCATTGTAGCTGGCCTATGAGATAACAGAGTTTCAAATCAATCTGAATATACAACTCTAAGCAATCTGTTTCTTCATTCATGCCAGTGATTGGGTGTTTATATTACTCTAAGATGATTGTACATTAATTAAATGAACCCAGCAGCTTAGAAAATTTAAAGTTGTACTCTCAAATACATTTATTTTTCAAAGTATAAAAGTTTCAAAAATGGTTATATTACAATAGGTTGAGAAGGAACCAACAAGGCATGGGTTTGAACTTCGAGCCCTTGTCATATTGCATGATCATGGATCTCCTGGCGTGCGTTCAAACTTTCACAGATTGTTCACATCATCACATGGTTCGACACTTATTCTAAGGTATCTAGTTCGAGTCTGTGAATAAAGAAGACCAGTCATAGACAGATAATGGAAGACTCGAACTTGAGACCTCCAAGACAAACTCCCAAGCTCTGACTGACTGGAAGCCCCATGGGTGCAACTTGTTTAATTAGTTTTGAAACAAAAAAAAAAAAAACATATGATAGATTTATCTAATAGAGTACATAAATTCAGAATCAAGGAATGATGAATGTAAAAATCATTTGGAGCAGTAGTTAAAAGGAACCCAGATTTTATGGAGAGATAAATTATACAAGTTATAAATGCTCACAATAATTGGTAGCAAAATGTCGTCGTCATTGGGTGTCATCATCATTTCTTAAAGGGAACAGCTTTCATTTTTTGTTACAATTTGGCAATCACATTTTTAATAAGGAATACAATAAGTTTTCTTTTCTGCAAAAATAAATATCCAAAAAGGATATAAAAAACAGAACAAAGGTAAGAAAGAAAATTAGGTGGCCTTTAAAGGGGCAAGACAACTTCCTCAAGGAAGAGACTTAACATGAAACCCTTTAAAATAGATAATAAGAATAATAGAGTTAATAGAAGGAAAAAAACAAAAGGGATCTTGCTTGTCTAGACAATGACACTGATATTATTTCTTATAACTCTTCAAAACATCTTTATCCTCATTCACAAGTAACTGATAAAAAAGTTGAGTCATCTGATCCAAGCTGCAGAAATTGGGATCAGTTTTTTACCCCTACAAGAAATGGTCTCAATTATTGAATTTTCATGGAGCAAAGCTACTTTCTCATTTCCTCACAATTTCATGGCTATTTCTTGCGTCTCCCAAACTTTCCCCTTAAGGGTTTCAATTCAATATCTGAATGGAAAATGTGGGGAAAACTTTACATTATAAACTGAAAGTGGCACTGACTCAACAATAACGGAGCACCACTAGCACTATGAAAAGGTCAAGAGCAGAACAGATCAGATTTTAAGATAATGCTTCTGTATCTATGATGATAAAATATAGTAAAAGATTTGACCAAAGCCTCAAAGTTGGTTTTACAGTTTCACATTATGAGAAGCCTGAACTGACTATACTACTATTTGAGTAGAGCAAACAATAAATAGATTACAAAAGAATGTCAGAATCATGCTATGGAGCTTTCTCAAGGGTGGCCTAATCTTATGAACTCTTTTTTCTTTCTACTATATGAGATAATGCTGATGCTGGCATATAACCTGCTATCACTTTCTGAGATGCAAATGGCTGATACCATCAGTCGATGTTAATTTGCATCGGAAAAGAAGTGACAGATCAAATTATTGATGGGAAAGGGCATATAAGAACAGCATGTAGATCAGACCAAGTTTGCATGACTAATTAAAATAACTTATGCTGATATTGTAGTTTACGCAACAGAGACAAGTGAAGCAAATTAATAATTAAACTTGTTAGAGGGAACTAACTCAATGTGAGGCAAAACAATGATAAAAAATGTATGTTTAACGCAACTTGAATCAACATAGGGGTGCATCCCACTCATTTTAAGGCTTTACTCTTTAGCCTTTCTAGTTCTAAGAAGATAGTACTAACCTTGACTCTCTTGTGAATCAGAATACAATCAATTTTGCTGGCAATGGAATAGAGCTATAGACCAAACAAACTGCCTATTTTAGAGCTATCTCACCTGCAGTAGATATATATTTGAACTATGATAACATAAGTTCTGGTTTAAAGGATTACCTTATATTAATAACTGTTTCATCTCATTTCATTCAGATATGGAGCCGAATAAAAGGATTTCAATAAGGTTTACTATAGAAATTAAACAGAGACTTCGAATGTTCAAATACTGCAGATGTTAGTCACACCATTAAAATGGCTTTCCACTTTGAAAACTTGCTAACATAGAAATGATTAAGTTGTCAAGGATTTTCCCCCTTTTTTAGAACATAAGATATTAGCCTACACACACACACACACAAAAATGTAGCCATCTGCCATCCGAAAAGTCTTGCATGCCCCTGGCCAATTCAAACTCAAAACCTCCGACAAGATTTTCTCAACCTCTACCTGCCCAATCTTTCCCCTTTTGGACAAGTTGTCTATTGTCAGAGAACAAAATTTGGTTATGTTAATTTGCTATCTAAAAAAGCAAAAAAACTTTCCTTCACTGCAGGATGAAAATGGTGATGGTAGTGTGGTAAACAAGAAAATTTATGATGTATTTAACTAGATGCATAACAATGATAAGAATCAAGAAGTTCAGAATTAAGAAACCCCTAATATGTTAAATCATCCAGAGCAGCGGTTAAAAGGAATCCATCCTTTATTTAAGTGGTGAATCACATTTTATTAATGCTTGCAATAATCGGTAGTAAGATGTGTTTACAAATCGGTTCAAAAGCAATGATCATCTTTTACACCCCTACAATACAAAGAAAAGGGTTCAATTATTTAACTATAATATATAGCAAAGCTAATTTCTTTCTCATTTCCTCACAATTCATGGCTATTTTTTGTGTCTCAGAAACATTCCCTTCAAGCCCTTCAATTCAACGTGTTTAAATGGAAATGTGGGGAACACTTAATGTTACTAGGGGCAGTAGTAATCATGCTTTGTTCAGGTAAATAGAGTTATTGACTCCTCACAAGTTGAAGAGCCTCACCAGCTTGCAGTTTTGTGGTGAGTCGAAGCTTTCTGTACTCCTCGTATGTAAGAGGCACATAGAGACGCGGATGGTTGAGGTCAACCAGTTCAGGTGGAGGTTCCACTGCTGCTTCCTTTGGTCCCAACAGGAATGCTGCAATTGACACCCTTGTTGTTGCCTCCTTGCATTGTACTCTATGCTTCACATTGTGAAACCTTCCATTGCTCCAAACCTGAGAAAAAACACAAGCATATTTGTGTCATACGATAAGATCAATATCAAACAAAAGAAAAAAGAGTATTAATTAGCTCTTACCGCAGCCATATCTCCAAGATTGACAAGGAGGCTGCCTGGCAAGGGATCAACTGCCACAAATTCACCACATTTGTTCATCACTTCAAGGCCACCAACATTCTCATCATCTTGCAGTATTGTCAGAAATCCAGAATCAGTGTGAATTTGTACCCCAGTGGTTCCTACAGTTTGTGGGGTGAAATTGTATCTATTTATCCTATACTGGCATGGCCATTCCTTGCAGTAATCACCATCCAGACCCACACTCTCTGCCATTTTTGCCCCTATATCCATCATCAGCTCATGAATTGCTTGACCATACTTCTCTATTGTGTCTCTGTGGTAATAAAAGCAAGTCAAGGATAATTAATCAATCTTTCCCCAAAGCAACATTCTTTAGAATATGTTGAAATCATGCAAAATAAACATGCACACATTAATGACAACATCTCAGAGCAAAATGAATTCTTTTACAAGCAAAAACAGAATGAACTTTTCAATGATAACCCTTCAATAGCTATCAGTAATTAGAAACTAAATAGTTACCCTTTAAAATTAGAATCTCAAAGCAACTACAAAAACCCATTAAAAGCTATAAAGAGATTAAATGGAAAAAAGGAGAAAAAAGGCACCTTTGAGAAGGGGTGGCATCCAACTGAGAGCAGAAATTATGAACAGCTAGGGAAGAAGCCATGTCATAGAGACCAAAAGCTTCATAAAGGGGATTTATAGAACTGGGAGGCCAATACCCACTGCCAGCAATTACTTCTTCATTGCGCTTCTTGATTTCCATGGGAAGATCAAACAATGAAGTGACAACCCTCTTCATTTCCTGCATCAGTTCCAATGGGATCTTATGGTTTAAGACCCTGAAACAACCCAATTCTTCACATGCTTTTCTCAGATTCTCATACTGCCTTGGAAAATCTGAAACATCAATTATTGGAATACCCTGATAAGTTTTATCCATTTTCCTCTGCTCCTCCCTCCTCCTTCCTCAATTCTTGAATCATTCTAAAGTCTAACCACACGTAACATAGTATAGTATTTAATTTTTTTAATGTTAAGAAACTTAACGTAAATAGGGGGACAACTTTTATCGTCTTCCCAACATCACCCCGACAAAGTGCGTAGTGTTGTAAGAGAAAACGCAAGCAAAATGGAACCTAGTCAACCCACAGGCCACAATAAGTGACAGTGTCTTTATCTTGAACAATAATGATAATGTGAGCGGGCGGCATCACATGGGCCGGCTGGACATGATACTACAGATGGCCATGCTTATTCCAGCCCATTTTTGGGCTATGGCAGTAGCATAGCATTTGTTTACTCTGGGCATAAATATGGGCGAGGCGGGCCTGTCATAGTGTCAGGCTGTCCATTTTTTTTGACCGTGCCGGATTATTCCGCCTATATTCTCAATCAGGGCAGTAGCTAAAAACATAGGTAAATAGGGGTGTAAACGATATGAGACTACTCGCAAGCTACTCGGATTTGATTCGACAAAAATTCGAATTCAACTTGGTTACTGTCGGGTTGAGCTCGAGCTCGGGTAGCTCGAATAGCTAATCGAGCCAAGTTCGAGCTCGGCAATACTTGATTCGAGAGCTCGTCGAGTAGCTCCATAATATTACATATATATATTATTTTTATTTTTAATAATTAAATTACACTTATACCCCCACTTAAAATTCCTAAATTCCAAATACCCAAATGCCAAACCTAAATCCCTAATTTTCCTTTCCCCCTTTCTAGATCTAACCCTCGACCTCTTGAGTCTCGACTCATTCTCCGTCGCCTGCCTCCCTCCTGACCTTCACTTCGAAAATCCGGCGACGAACATCACCTCTGTCTCTCTCTCTTTCCATCTTGCTTCTCTTCTTTTCTGGTGTGTTTTCCCCTTCTTTTCTATTTGAACTTTGAAGTTCCATCTCTTGCTTTCTTCCCCGTTTCAAATCTCCCAAGGCAAGGTCACTTATCCCCCGTCGAAGTAAGGCGAGATTGCAGCTGCTTATACTTCAACAACGGACCTCTTTCTTCTCTTCAAAAAAGGTAAAAGTCTTAAGCCCTTCACTCTCGTTTCATCAGCTGGTATTGAGTCCGATGTTCTGTTTGTTAATTTATGTTTTGTTCAATGGCCTGCTCTTTGCTTTCACTTTCTATTCTACCTTAATATGCCCAATTGCCAATTGCTTGCTCCTCTTCTCTCTGATGTTTAGTGCACATCAGAGGGAGTATTGGAGTCTACTTCGTGGTAACCAAGAGAAGCACAAGGAAAACAAGCGCTCTCAACAAAGGTCAGTGTCAATGTTCTTTCGTTTAGATAAGAAACTGTCCAAGAAATCCCCCTTTTGTTCTTCACTTCTTCCTTCTATTTGATTAACTTGTTTAATTTATTTTTATATAATTAATTATGTTTCTTAGGGGAGGAAGTCAATTGGGACTTGAAGCGGGTTTCTGATATCAATTTTGTACCATAATTGGAAGCATTTGAGGAGTAATAGGCCACGATGCTTGTTGTTTCCTGGTTCTAGTTTAGCGATAAGCTTTTTTTTTCTTTATTATAACACATAGCACTATATTTTTGTAAGTTGAATATTTAATTATTTTTTAGATTTATTTTCAAAAAATTAAGTAAAAAATTTTCGAGCTCCAATCGAGCTCGAGCTCAAGCTCGAACTAATCCGAGCTAAAAATGTATCAAATAAGAAGTTTTTAACTCATTATCGAGCCTGTCGGGTCGAGCTCGGGTAGCTCGATACTCGTCTCGAGCCGAGCTTGAGCTCCATAAATAGAGCTCAGTTGAGCTCGAGCCGAGTATCGAGCTAGTGAAATTGTGTCGATCTCGAGCTCGGGTATCTCATTACCCGGCTCGACTCGACCCGATTACACCCCTATGGGTAAATATCCAAATCAGGATAAAAAAAAGTTTGGAGATATGTTCAAATTATGTCTAATTCTTTAGATTGAATCTAATTAGGTCTAAAAGTTTGCGTCGTCAACCAAATTAGGCCTATTTCCGACGGAACTCATTGCATGTCGTGCACGCAACGTTAAGTAAAACACATGCCATTACCAAGTAAAAAAAAACGCTCAAATTAGGCCTAAAAACAAGTTGCATAACTAAAGGTCAATTCAATTGGCTATGTTGGACGGGTTTCGAGTTCAAGTTATTTGGTTTCAGGTTAAATGTGTCAATCAATTTTTTTTTTCATTTGGGTTTCAGGTCATTTGAGTTCGGATAATTTGAATTTAAGGTCAATTGGGTTTCGGGTTATTCACGTTCTGAATCATTCAAGTTACTGGTCATTTGGTTTTAGTCAATTTGGGTTATGGTTCTCAGGTTTTGGCCTTGATCATTCAGGTTTCTGTTCATTTAGGTTATGGGATCATGATTTTCGAATTTAGGCTATGAGTCAATTGAGATTTTCGAGTTTTGAGTCATGAGGTTATTTTCTAATTCAAAATATTTTTATAAATAAATGTTGGCTATAATTAAATCTATTTTTTAATCAAAATAATAATTATTTTAGCAAAGAAGTGATAAAAGAGATTTTCTCTTAAAGTAAGGAAGAGATCTTATTCTGATCTCATTAGTAGTTCAATAGTTATTGGAGAAATAATTACTCCACATTGGAAGGAATTTTAAGTTAAGAGAGAGTTAAGACAAGTAAGATTTAGTTTTGTATTGAGGTTGCGGTTTGAAAAAATCGGTTTGGACAAATTGCTTTTGAGAAGCATATTTTTAAAATAAGGAAGAAAAATATAATTAATGTTTCGTATTGCTGCAGAAAAATATGGTAGGAAGGTAAAATCTCTAAAAATGATATTAATAAAAAAAGAAAAGAGAAAAAATATTGAAGAGATTTTAGTCATTTAAGATCTAAAATCACTTTTGAAAAGCAAAAGCATGTCAAGAACCTCAAGATTAGTTTTTCAGGTTGACTTGGCTTTTTGGTCAAAAACAACTTTTGCTTCAAACCAAGACTTATTTGGTATTGCGTTTGAGGTGAAAAACAACTTTTTTATCTGCAAACGCAATGTCAAACAAACCCTAAGTTTTACTTGAAAATTAGAATAACTGCTCCAACTTTAACTACTTCCCATTGTACTAATAAATATGTATTATTAAGATGTTAGAAGAGAGGACTTTCAACAGAAGACAAACAAGTTTGCTTCTTTTATGAGTAGTTTAGTGCAACTTTTACATTTCAAGTTTTATATACTCACTATGTTCCTATTTAAATGTCCATTTTTGGTCAAACAACTTCAATTTTGACTATTTTTTAAAAAATATAAAAAAATTAAAATAATACTCATAAACCTTGAAATACAAGCTTTTCAAAGCATATCTTTTTACATTTTAATTCTACATATTTTTCTTTTAAATAATAGTTAAGGATGAGAATATTTTGACCAAAATGGACAATTAGAATTTAGAAGTGAGGCCGTCCACCTCAATTGAAATTTTGCTTGAAGCGAGCAGCCTCAATTTAGGGTTTTGAGGCCAACTGCCTCAATTATTATTTATTAATTTTTCCAAAAAATCAATATTTGATTTTTCTCCAAAATTAAATTACATGGCTTCCCTGCAATTTACAAGGGTGGATTGGGCTGGGGTTAAGCAAAAAGGCTTTTCCCTAAATCCTAAAAGGATTATGATGGTCTATAATTAATTTTCTTTGGTCATCAGATTTAATCTTAACCGTCCAATTCCAAATTAATTAGATCACAATTACTTATTGTTAGGGGTCAAAATTGGGATGATCCAAAGCCCACAAAAGCCCACCAAGCATACTCAAGGTTTGGTCATCTATCCCCTCAAATTTATATCTCTTATATCCCTAAAGGCATTTCTCTCTCCCCAAAGTCCCCAAACACATATAACACAGGGGCAATTCTCCTTCTAAAGTCCTCAAATACATATAACACAGAGACATCTATACTAAAGTCCCTAAACACATGCAACACAAGGGCAATTTTCTCTACATGGCAAAGGTCCATAACACATATAACACGTTGGGCCTTGCCATCTATTTTTTTATTTACACAAAGCAAAAGCCCATATCATATACACACATAACGTTGGGTCTTGCCTCCACAAAGTACACTTTCGGCCCAAAAGGCCTAATACTTGGGGCCTTGCCAACTAATCACACAACCAAGAGCATGAAGACAAAAGGCACAAAGTCCAATCTCCTGCTGCTCCATGCCAGACTTTCCTGCTGAGGAAAGCATATAAGGGAAGGATTTTACTTAAATTCAAATTCCTTCATATTTAACCATTTATGGCAGGGATTAGTGCTAATTAATCTTCATTGCAGGTCTAAGGGCTACTGTTGACCAAGCCCACAGCGGGAAACTCATTGGGAGATGTGGCTTGGAAGGCAAAAGAGGAAGGAAACTCCTCCGTTTACCTCATTTGAAAGGAGCAACCATGCTTGGAGGTTGTTCCTTAACACAAATGGGGTAATCGGCTGGGTGCAGAAAGTGGAATAAAAAAGCAAAGTTTATTTTGACTTTGGAGGAAACCTCGGCAAACCAAATGAAGAGTTGCTATCGGCGATAGCGACATATGCATACAAGAAGGAGAGGCTGATCTCAAGACTAAAAGAAGTCATTGTTTCCTTCCTCAAACCGAAAGATTCTTCATCTTGGACCTAAGGCCTAATCACTGCAATTAATAAAAAAACAAGAGCCAAGGAACCACCGGACAAAACTTCCGATCGGTCAAAAGAAGAATTATAAAAGGAGGTCATTAACGACAAAAATGACATCTACGACAATCCTCATATCAAAAGCCAAGAAGCTCCATATAAGAATCTTCATCACCTTCATCAAGAAATTCTGAAGAACCCTAATCTTCCTCCGCACAAGAAGAAATCAGTCTCCATCTTCCCCAAATCAGTGTTTTCCTCCACTGTCAATTTCTTGTATTTTGATTCCATTGTTCTCAAATGTTTCCTTCTTCTTTCTCCCAAATCTCACACCCAATCTGTTTCCCACAAATCCTTAATCAATAAAGAAGCTTTTCGATCCATTTTATTGCAAAGGAATACATTTATGGGATTTTGTTCATCTTTTTCATCTTCCTTGATTGCTCCTCTGTTATAGCTTGTTTTCCTGCGGCAGGAAGAATTCTTTGGGCAGCTGTCAACGTTTTCTCTTTAATCTTGGTCTCAATCCCATTTTACAACCCGATATCTCTTCTGGGATATTTGGGCTTGGCCTCGAACCCAATAGAGAGCCGACCCAGGCCTTCTATCATACAAAAAGGCTCCCACATTTTCTGGTGACTTCGCTGGGGAGCCTTCAAAAGGTCTTCATATAATCAAAAATGGCGAGACTGAGAGCTGTCCGATAGAACAACCAGAATCCTCCTGCCGATGTTGAGGATATTCATGAGGAGCAAGAGTCCTCAAACCAGCAACAAGAGGACTTAGCTGCACATGAACAAGATCCACCACTCCAACTTCCTGCTGTAAAAGTCGACGCTCTTCTTAATCAATGGGTGGCAGAGAACATCTTACGACAGAATCTGGTGAACAAAGAGCCAAATCCTTGACGACCCTCTGTCATGCCGTCAAGCACAGGGGGCTGTGATAGACGTAATTCACAACGGCGCCAAGATCTTGGATGAGCCACCTAAAGCCTATTCCGCCACAAAATCACCCAATCATGCCTCTACTCAACTACACCCCAAGAGAATGGTGGATACTCTTCTGCAAAACAACAAAGAAGAGCACTTGATTTCAACACACTTGTTGCAAGAGAATCTCACTTGGCATCTATCACAACCAAGTTTCAAAAGCTTTAAAGGATCGATGTCACATCTCCCAACTGAGAAGCTGAGTCACATGACGAAAGCTATCATCGAATTCCGTCTAACGCAATTCCTACTGAAGCACGAAGCACCCACTGCAGAGAAGAACATCTACTGCAGGGCGAGAAAGATAAAGTTCAATTCCTCGAAAGTCAAAGCTCACATCCCATATGGCGGCCCTCATCGCAATCTTCAAATGGATGTTTCACACATCATTGAGCGAACTACTGAAGCCTTAAACAGCACCATCACTCTTTACAATTGAAGGAAAACAAAATTTCCTTATCTCATCCTGCCGCAAGTCAAGCAACATCCCTGTCGCAAAAAAGCCAGTCAAACACCATCCTCACTGCTACCTCCTGGGATGTCAACTCGTCACATTGCATTCCGACGACACACCAAATACACTCAAGGTTCGACACTTTACTTATTTCTCATACATACATTTTCTTGGCCCAACTAATACACACATATTGGATACATGGGCCCACATATACCTCATACATACAAAAATCTATATTCTCTTCAAAAGTCCTCAAACACAAGGGCATTCATAAGTCCCTAAACACAGAGGCATCTATACTAAAAAGTCCTCAAACACAAGGGCATTCATAAGTCCCTAAACACAGAGGCATCTATACTAAAAAGTCCTCAAACACAAGGGCATTCATAAGTCCCTAAACACAGAGGCATCTATACTAAAAAGTCCTCAAACACAAGGGTATTCATAAGTCCCTAAACACAGAGGCATCTATACTAAAAAGTCCTCAAACACAAGGGCATTCATAGGTCCCTAAACACAGAGGCATCTATACTAAAAAGTCCTCAAACACAAGGGTATTCATAAGTCCCTAAACACAGAGACATCTATATCAAAGTCCCTAAGCACATGGGCAATCTCTCAAAGGTGATAAAACCCAAGCACAATGATGTCCAAAGGCACGAAACATTAGGGCATTGTCACCTCACCAACCAGCCAAAAGGCATGGAAACAAAAGAGCACAAAATCACAGTCTCCTGCCGCAGCATGGCAGAATTTCCCACTGCATGGAAAGCATCCTGCTGAACTATGCAAGCTCACAAGCAGAAAACAAAGCATCTACATACATTTGTTTCTAAGAACAGCCCTCATGGTCTCCATGCAACAACAAGTTTCACTATTCCACCTTCAATCTATAGCGAGAATGCTGATCTCCTTGCGACAGGAAAACAAAGTCCTACATTATGAGAAGATGAAAATCCAGCGGTACTCTTTCACAAATGAGTCTCGTTTTTCTTCATCAACAAACACACATTCTCAAAGTTTTCTATTTGGAGAATTCAATACTTGGAAACTCGCATGCAACATGGTTCCTGTCGTGCAACATAATCATTCTTGAAGAATTTCTCAAGCTTGCCAACAGCGATAGGAAACGAAAATTTGCCATACTTTCACCTCATTTTCCTTGATCCGTCCACGACATGCAAAGTCACATAAAGAGGTGTTTCAATCAAGATTCCATTGAGCAGCAAAACCCATGGCAAGAACAAAAAATCCAAACTACTTAGCCATGCGGCAATGCAAGGGATACCTGATACTTATCCCTGCGGCAGTCCTAACTCTGCAACAACAAAGCTTACTTATGCATTTCTGAAGATTAAAGCTCTTTCCTCATTCAACACTTGGGGGCTATGTCAATACAACATATTTCATCAGATTCAACACTTGGGGATTCCAACATCCTCTTCATCATTCAATAATTGGGTGCTCCAGCGACTCATTCTTCATTCACTACTTGGGGGCTTCAATAACGAAAATTTCTTGAATCAAAGAAGCCCAATCACAGCTGCAATTTTTCTAGATGGTCTAAAGCTGCAACAATATATAATTACTCCAGTCACAATCTTGAAGATCATCCACCAAGCTAAGCGATGGTCCTTTAACATCTCCGCCACATAACCCACTATTTGGGTAACGGATTTCATCCTTTCCAAGTGATCACAACGAGACTCAACATCAAGTTCCACTTCCTCCTTAGGAGAAATTCCAACATCAGAATTCCTGCCATGACAAATCAGTCAATTTATACATGGCTATCTTCTCATTATTTGGCGACCATGGCGTGACAACCATATTCATCATAGCCCATCACATGGTCCTCTTCTTCATTGCGATTGTAGCCGAGGCAGTTCCCACATTTGGCAGTCCTTCGCACAATCCTTACATGATAATCTTCCATATTGCGGTTGTAGCCGAGGCAGTTCCCACATTTGGCAGTCCTTCGCACAATCCTTACATGATAATCTTCCATATTGCGGTTGTAGTCGAGGCAGTTCCCACATTTGGCAGTCCTTCGCACAATCCTTACATGATAATCTTCCATATTGCGGTTGTAGTCGAGGCAGTTCCCACATTTGGCAGTCCTTCGCACAACCCTTATGCGATTATGTTCATCATTGCGATTGTAGCCGAGGTAGTTCCCACATCTAGCAGTCCTTCGCACAACCCTTATGCGATTATATTCATCATTACGATTGTAGCCGAGCCAGTTCCCACATTTGGCAGTCTTTCGCACAATCCTTATGTGATTATCTTCCTCATTGCGATTGTAGCCGAGGTAGTTCCCACATTGGCAGTCTTTCGCACAATCTATGCTACTACCTTCTGGGATAATAACTTATCATAGCATCCCGGCGGTACTTCACACACACAAACGGGAGTGGCTCTCCTGACTTTCGAATCAACGGTGAGACAGTTCCCACTTGGCAGATCTCCTTGGTTCTACTTCTACTGTGATTACAGGCTGTTTTCAGAAGGAGACCCTTCGGGAGGCAGGTTTCTTGTGCAGTCCCTTTCACTTTTAATGGGTGAAATGCGGTGGGTCGGGGCATTTTTCACAGCCCTCGCACAGCGTTACATCTGGCTCACACATACTAGAGCCATCTTACACACTCAACTGACATCAAGACCAGACCTCGTCCATCTCGGTCCTCTGATGCACTCACATCAAAATATCAACAAAGAGAGCCAACAATCTTTGTTCTTCTTCACATCTATATTTGCCACAATCAAAGATGGCATAACATCATCAGCCATCAATGTCACACTATGGCAGCACTAAGAGACTATTCCAAGAAAGTCTTCCACAACTATCATTGTCTACTCCAAGTCATTAACAAAGAAGACGATTCAAGCAAGTCTTGCAATGTTCAGTACACATGAGTGGCAAGAAATCTTACCAACAACAATCACAGCAGGAAGACGTAGCTGCAAAAATCCTGCCACAACGGAAGGTTACCGCAGTAGAATGGTACTGCAGCAGATTGTCGCCGCATTTAAATATACAAAGCTGAGCAACAAAGCTCGAAGCAGACTATCACATTCGAAGCTCACTATCATAAAATGGAGGCCAATCTTACTGCGGAAAGTTATCGCAGGAAAGCTTCTTTATTCACAACAGAAGTAGCCATCCACCGGTGCCACAATGGAGGATGTTTCTCATGGCACTTATCACAAGTCATGGGCATTGCAGCGCCAACAAATTCTCATGAAGGATCTGCAGCAATCAACACAAGCTTATGGCAACATCAACGTCAATACAATGATTTGTGGCATTCTCAAAATGCTCCTATGACAGCCACAACACAGTTCAAGCCTTTGCAAACCATGATAGTCTACAAATTCATGGAAGGCCACCCACCAATACAAAAGAATTCTAGCCATTAAGAGAAAGTCGAAGTGTCATAGCTGTGGCAAAGATGACATAATTGCGATAGGGACATAAGCATGGCAGAAGCAGGGCTCTAGCACGATTTTTCATGGCATAGCTATAGCGCAGCAACAATAAGAATCCATGGTTTTAGCTATGGTACGGCAACAACGCAGCCTTCTGATGTTGCTATAGCATATAATCCATCCATGGCAATTCATAAAGACAACCGCAACAGTAGCAGTGTCCATGAAGTACTAATCCCTGTAGTAGCCATGATAGTAAAAGTCTCAATGCCAACTCAACAGAAGTCTCGAGAAGCAAAATCACAGCCATGGCCAACTCGACAAAGAGAGCTCATAAAGCTGCCACCAACAATGAAATTCACAATGCCGAAAATCCAAAATCAAAGGAGTTCATGGCAAATTCATGGTTCGGCTTACGGCAAATACGGGCAAGGTGCCATCACACTCATGCCAAGCATTCAACAATAAAACTCCTGCTTCAAATCCCAACAGTGAGTTTCTTTTTATCACCATGATAATCTCTTTCCTCTTTATACTTCACATTACGGTAGGAGAATACATAGTCTAAGTAGAAAATTTCAATTCCTGCCGAAGTAATAAAAAGCCTACCTGAAATCCATACACAATATTTACATATAAAATCCCAATCAAACCAAAAAAAGGCAATACCCATAGCCTAAATACAAAGTCCAAACAAAAATTTCCACTCATTCACAACAAAATCCAAGCAAAAAGTTGATCAAGCGCTAAAAGTCGAAAGCTGGGAACTTGTGCATAACGTGGCAGAAGGCAATAAGCTCTTGAACCCAAGTTCAACACATCTTCAGCTTGGGCTTTCTCAACTTCCATGAAAGCAATGATCTCCTCTTGATGGGCTATCTACTACTCGCATTGCTTCAATTCCTCTTTAGTCTGGGCAAGCTTATCTTTGCACTCTCTGCTCCTCACAACCTCAGAAAAGATGAAAACTCAACCACTAGCAAGTATTTCTGCCAAATTCTCCAAATGAGCAAAGAGCCGAGACACATCAAGATCTTGGTGCGCGATATCATTGAAGAAATCTCACCAACGAAATAACAAATCTTCACTTAAAGAATTGATTGGAGTCTAGCTCATGCCCTGGAGACAGTAGCACACCAGGCTGAGATGCAATCTAGTTATGACAAGGCTCACTTCTACATTGGTGGAAAAGTCAGAAATATTCTCATTATCTCCTCCACTCACGGCATCAAGGAATAAATGGTGTCACTTATGGCAGAGGATTTACCATCAAGCATGCCATCAGAGAGCTTCCCATCTGCCATTACTCGCAGCAGCTCTTCATCACAAGTAAACTTGTTGATTCTCTTCTGGTTTCCTACCATGGTGACAAAGGGAATCACGACATCAAAATCACCAACATCTCCTGCAGCAACACCAATCATTCATCAAAGAAAATGGTTGAAGAATTGATCGAAAGATCAATTGAACCAACTCACCAGATGTGTAGCCAATGCTATTGTGGATCACAGGCTCCATGGTGATGACTTCAATTATGGCAGAAATCTCTTTTGCAACTTGCCTTGCAGCAGGAATCTCATATGAAGCAAACCCATCTATGGGCATGGCGTTCTCAGTTTAATCCAAAACTTTTTCCAAGATGTTGCCAGAAGATGAGAAGTTCTTTGGCTCATTAGCCGACACATCAGCCTCATCACCCATGGCAGCAATACTATCAGCCTTACCTACGGAAGTGGCAACCTTGCCTACGGTAGGAAGTTTGTCAACGTGAGCCACTCTAACAAAGCATCATACTGCCACGACGAAATTCAAAAATTGGAAGAGATGGAAGCAATCCAACACCAATATCAAAAGGGTAGAAAAATGCTTGCCTTGCGGAAGCTGAAAGTGCAGCAGATCCCGCGGAGTCCCAACCTGATTGAGAAACCATCTTCCTGCCATAAAGATGCAACCGTTGGGCAACTTTGACCCGTGATCAATTTGAGATTCAAGCTCCTGCTGCAACAAGGAGCTCTCACTCAAAGGGGGCTAAATGTTAGAGGTCAAAATTGGGATGATCCAAAGCCCACAAAAGCCCACCAAACATACTCAAGATTTGGTCATCTATCCCCTCAAATTTATATCTCTTATATCCCTAAAGGCATTTCTCTCTCCCCAAAGTCCCCAAACACATATAACATAGGGGCAATTCTTTCTAAAGTCCTCAAACACATATAACACAAAGGCATCTATACTAAAGTCCCTAAACACATGCAACACAAGGGCAATTTTCTCTACATGGCAAAGATCCATAACACATATAACACGTTGGGCCTTGCCATCTATTTCTTTATTTACACAAAGCAAAAGCCCATATCATATACACACATAACATTGGGTCTTGCCTCCACAAAGTCCACTTTCGGTCCAAAAGGCCCAATACTTGGGGCCTTGCCAACTAATCACACAACCAAGAGCATGAAGACAAAAGGCACAAAGTCCAATCTCCTGTTGCTCCATGTCAGACTTTCCTGCTGAGGAAAGCATCTAAGGGAAGGATTTTACTTAAATTCAAATTCCTTCATATTTAACCATTTATGGCAGGGATTAGTGCTAATTAATCTTCATTGCAGGTCTAAGGGCTACTGTGGACCAAGCCCACAGCGGGAAACTCATTGGGAGATGTGGCTTGGAAGGCAAAAGAGGAAGGAAACTCCTTCGTTTACCTCCTTTGAAAGGAGCAACCATGCTTGGAGGTTGTTCCTTAACACAAATGTGGTAATCGGCTGGGTGCAGAAAGTGGAATCAAAAAGCAAAGTTTATTTTGATTTTGGAGAAAACCTCGGCAAACCAAATGAAGAGTTGCTATTGGCGATAGCAACATATGCATACAAGAAGGAGAGGCTGATCTCAAGACTAAAAGAAGCCATTGTTGCCTTCCTCAAACCGGAAGATTCTTCATCTTGGACCTAAGGCCTAATCACTGAAATTAATCAAAAAGCAAGAGCCAAGGAAGCCACCGGACAAAGCTTCCGACCGGTCAAAAGAAGAATTATAAAAGGAGGTCAATAACGACAAAAATGACATCTACGACAATCCTCATATCAAGAGCCAAGAAGCTCCATATCAAGAATCTTCATCACCTTCATCAAGAAACTCTGAAGAACCCTAATCTTCCTCCACACAAGAAGAAATCAGTCTCCATCTTCCCCAAATCAGTGTTTTCCTCCACTGTCAATATCTTGTATTTTGATTCCATTGTTCTCAAATGTTTCCTTCTTCTTTCTCCCAAATCTCACACCCAATCTGTTTCCCACAAATCCTTAATCAATAAAGAAGCTTTTCGATCCATTTTATTGCAAAGAAATACATTTATGGGATTTTGTTCATCTTTTTCATCTTCCTCGATTACTCCTCTGTTATAGCTTGTTTTCCTGCGGCAGGAAGTATTCTTTGGGCAACTGTCAACGTTTTCTCTTTAATCTTGGTCTCAATCCCATTTTACAACCTGATATCTCTTCTGGGATATTTGGGCTTGGCCTCGAACCCAATAGAGAGCCGACCCAGACCTTCCATCACACAAAAAGGCTCCCACACTTATTCACTATAGATGTAATTTAGGCTATAAAGACCTTGAATTTAAAAATACTAGAAAAATACTAGAATATCTCCACTCACACTCACTGTAATGCAATAAGTACATAATTGTGTATGTATGACATGTACATATTTTCTATGGCATGCACATGTGTACATAATTCTGTTTGACATGTACATAATTAATAATTTTGTATGATATATACATAATATTATAGTATTGATTTGGACGAAAGAAGGCTTTGCAACCCTTTCTCTCTCTCTAATGCCGTAAAAACCCCCAAACCCTTGCCTGAACCTTGTGCCCCGCCGCTTTCGGCGACGACGCCTTGCCCTTCTGTCCCTTCTCCCTATTCTCTCGTTCCCTTTTTTTGTGTTTCGTTTGATTAAAACCCCTGCTCGAATCGTTGCCTTGCTATTCCAGATCTGTTGTCCCAACTTTGTGTCTTTTCCCTTATCCCTTTCCCTAACGAATTTCATTATCCATGGCCTTTCCAATCGCCAAGATTCGCGCCATTCCATCTTTCGTCCTCGGTTGTTTTTTCTTTTGTTTTCGTCTTTGATAGTATTCAACCCTGTAGATCCTCAGCTATCCATCTTCTTGCTTGCTTTTGATTCCTTCGTTTTCCTTTGGTAAAAGTATCGAGGCCCTGTACTATACGAAATTATACGAAATGTTGATTTTGGTCTCTGTACTTTTTTTTCTACAAAATTCGTCCCTCTACTATTAGAACCTATAGAACCTATCACCCGAGGTTCTTCATGTTAATAAACTGTGACAGACCTGTCAAATGAGTGATGCTAGGCGCCCCTCCTAGTGCCACACCCTAATTTTACTCCCTGATGTGTTAATCACACATCAGGACACATGTTATTATTTTATTGGTCCCAATACATCATTTACAAAATTTTAATTTTTCTAACCCTTAAAATAAAATTTTAATTTTAATTTGGGTTAAACTTAGTGAATTAATTATATATTTTATTTCTAAAACTCTATAACAATAAATTATTAATTATGGAATTTACCCTTAAAATAAAAATAAAATTTTAATTTGGAGCTAAACTTAGCGAAATTAGTTTTGTATTTTATTTCTAAAACCCTATAACAATAAATTATTAATTTTGAAATTTACCCTTAAAATAAAAATAAAATTTTAATTTGAGGCTAAACTTAGTGAAATTAAGGTTAAACTTAATTATAAAAAGAATAAAATTGGAAAAAAAAGAAAGAAAGAGAAAAGACACGTGGCCTAATATGTAATGGACATATCAGAAGGGAGCATTGTGTGTGACAAAATGGAGGGGCAAGAGGTATTATTCCTGTCAAATATGCTAACGTGACATTAACACCGTCTTTTTTGCTGACATGACAGGTGACACGTGGAATAAAAATTAAATATTATTATTTTAAAATATTTTATTTTATTGAAATTTATTTTAAAAAAAAATTCTAAATTTTTTTTTCCACAAACACCAAATATATTTCTCTCTCCTCAATAAAAGATCAAACACTCACTTTTTTCAAGAACCAAGGAAGAACACTTTGAAGATTGTTACTATTTTTCAGTAAGATGTAATTGTAGTACTTGTATGATTCTATCATATATTGTCCACGGAGTGAGCAGGAGGATGGAAACAAGAAAAGATTATAGTACTTGTTAGGATTAATCATAAACGTGATTTTATTATACAAAAGAAACAGGGAACACCTCTGCTATAACAACAAGATCTGATCTTGTTTCGCCACTTCTCTTTGGGATTCAAGTCCTTAACTTCCCCTGAACTTTTACTCCTCTCCTAATCTTTTGGATTGGCTTGCTTTCAATCTGTCTTCTTCATAGTCTTATTATCTCATAATAATTCTATTATTTGGAATTCTTGGTTTTCTTATTCTTATTGGAACATTTGGAAATGTAGAAACAGCAGGATTTTTTTAAGGGAAAATCAAAATGATCAAGTTTCTACTTCAAATAGTTCAAGGAAGATGCAGCTTTCAAGGCAACCGCAGGGGAAAATGTGTGCTTTTTAATAAAGTGGTCAGCAAAATCAATGGAGGGGGCGGCGATAGAAGATGAGAAGAAAGCAACAGAGATATAGTAGCAGAAAATGGGTTTTTGGAGACGGGTTGATCTATTAAGGGAAAGTGAGATTAGGGTTCTAAATATCGGGGGCGACATTGTTTTTCTCCCAGGGGTTTTCTTTGAGATTTTTTCAGGTAAATATACGTGCTCATCATTATCATCATATTTCTTCTTCTTCTTCATAGCTTTTTCTTGGGATTTTTTTGGGCTATAACCTCCTTTTTTTTTTCATAAAGCCAACAACTAACCTTTGAATCAAAGAAACAAAAAATAAATTGTGTTTTAAACTTATTCAATAATGCAAGAAGTATAATTATTGGTCTTTTCCCTTGTATAGAGTGGTTGGGTTTTGGAGTTAGAACATTCTAAGTGTTCTTCCTTAGTTCTTGAAAAAATTGAGTGTTTGATCTTTTTATTGAGGAGAGAGAAATATATTTGGTGTTTGTGGAAAAAAATTCAGATTTTTTTTATTTTTTAAAAATAAATTTCAATAAAATAAAATATTTTAAAATAATAATATTTAATTTTTATTCACGTGCCACTGCCATATCAGCAAAAAAGACGGTGTTAGTGCCACGTCAGCATATTTAACAGGTCTGTCACGGCTTATTAACGTGAGGGACCTCGGATGATAGGTTCTAATAGTAAAGAGATGAATTTGTAGAAAAAAAAAGTACAGAGACCAAAATCAACATTTCGTATAGTACAGAAACCTCCCGGGTACTTTTACCTCCTTTATTTCCATCCTTTTAGTTTATTTAAAAAAAAAAACTTGTCTAAGTGTTTTTCATCGTCCCGTGAGGTTCCTTAATCTCCTTGTCCTTTTCTTTGGTTTGGGTCTCTTTTGTCCTCTTCCTTATTAAGGTCCAGCGGTTAGTTTCTGGTCTGCTTGTTTACAGTTAGTACTTGTCTTGCTTCTTTTAAGTGTTAAAGATGTTTGGGATGAAAAAGGGTTTTTTACATGGGTCTTCATCATGAAACAATCTGAATGAAAAAGAGGAGAAAAACCAACGCCTAAGACAAGAGAAGAGCCTAAAGCAACCAATGGAACAAGATTATGTTGAAGCCCCTCCCACAGATAGTGGTGAAGAAGATGATAAAGATGATGATTTTGAAGGTGATGGATGGATCTCCCTTATGCAAGAGTTGAATCGCTTCCAAGAGATCTGCTTGGAGGAAGTTGCCAAACTTCAAAGAGAGAGTCCTGCAGAGATTCTAAACCCATCCAGGTTGTGCCCATATGGTCCTGTTCCCTCTTTTTCCATAGTTTTACAAAGGGTTGTTGGGAAGTTTTTCCCTGATATAGCTAAGAAAAATACAAGTGAAATCATGGATGCAAAAATCAGGATGCTGGAAGAACAGATTACTAAGTTCAAAATTGATATCAACAACTTTCAAGCTGGTAAAAACTTGAAAGCATCGGACCTCAAAACTAAGATTGTTGAATTGAAAAATAGAAACTTGGAGCTAGAGAATAGGTTTTCATCCACTGATCAAGAAAACCAACAATTGAAGCAAGAGATATCCCGTATGAAGCAATTGGAGGTTGAATTAAAGGCCTTCAAAAAAAGGAACGAGGAATTAGAGAAACAGGTTGTTTACTTGGAGGAAAGAAAGTGGAAGTTGCAGTCAGATAGTGATATTTCCAGAGTTGATTCCAACAGAGCTGATTCCAACAGTAAATATGTGCAAGAGGGAGGGAAATTCTCAAGCTGCATCTACATCACCAATCCAGAAAAGTTCATTGCATCTGAGAGGTTTGCTACGTTTCTACCATATAATGAGGAGAAGCTAGTTTGGCTTAGTTTTAAAAAAGAAAAAAGAATCCTTATTTGTGGTAGATGTGGAAAGCCAAGACATGTGAAGTCCAAATGTAGACAAGCTACCATGGGAGGTAACAATCTTGATAGTCTAGGTTTTAACTTGTTTGTGCAAGACAAAACTCAAACTCAGGAATCAACAATCAAGCAAGCAACCTTAAGGCGATCCTTTAACCCACAGATGGAATCTCAAAATCAAAATGTTCAAAGTGATCTTACAGACCAATCCTCAGAGATCAAGGGTATGGAATTGATGGTAGAAGAATTAGTGAATCAAGAGTCAGTGTTGCAAGGAAGGCATATGTCCACATGTGACAGCTCCACAGACTCCAGCACCATATGCTCGTGCACAAGTCAGAAGGTCACTTATGATGGTCTTAATAACTTGGGTGAAGTTGCTAAACCCACAACCTTTGCTTTCATCGCAAAATGCAGGGAACAAAAGGCTAGTATTCTCCCCAAACACACAAAAAGAAATGGTGAGAACCACTTCAGCAATGGCGTAAGCAGGAAAACTGTCACGAGAGGAAGGAATAACATTAGGAAAAAAAGTCCAAAGCAAGTTGGGCATGTTAGACAAAGGAAGTTGAAGCCTAGATGTTTGAATATTCAACTTAGGAAAAGAAGTTCAAGCTGTGAACTTGGTTCAACTTTTTTATTAAACACTCGTGGCAAGAAAAAGGTCAAGCTAGAATGATTATGAAGACAAGATGATTAACAAAATGGCTCAAGCTTTAGCTAGACTGATCCTGAAGACAAGATGATCAACAAAATGCCTCGAGCTTTGAATGACTATGGATTCCACTACCGGTTTCAAATCAACTTCCAAATTAAGCTACTTTTACATCCCTTTCCTTCAATGTTTCTTACGTTTACGCTCTTTTCTTATTTCCTATTTGTTGTAACTAACCCTTTTGTGTTTTAATGAAATTTTCTTGACTTGGTACCAAAAAAAAAAAATATTCTATGAAATGTACATGTACATAATTTTGCATAGAACTACACATGACATTTTTAAGTTAGAACTGGAAAAAAATACTAGCATTGGTATCATCGCCTCTTCTTGTTATAACCTCATCGTATCTAGTAGCCCCATTCATCATCCTACCCAAAAAAACATTCAAAATATAGATATTATTTATTAATTTTGCCAATGAATCAAATAATGCATTTCCTAAGAAACTATATTGAATTTGGTATTAAATTTGGATTCAGTAATGCCTGAATATCACGTGATAATGTTTGTATGATTTTGAGAATCTGAGTCAAAATATATATTTAATAGCAGTGCTAAAACGTCATATGATGATGTTTTCTCCAATTTTGAAAGAGATATTCTATTTGTTATCGCTTCATAGATCATGTGAAGCTGTTTTTCCTTTTCTTTATTTTTAAAATTGTTTTTTTTTCTTATGCAAATTATTGTTTAGCTTCTATCATGTGTGAGATTTATTTTTTCTTGGTTTTTGCTTCGTTATGGATCTTCGTACTTGGACTTGGTATGTTCTCTTGTCACTTTATATTGCAAATTATTCTCGTCTTAAAAAAATTACACTAACATCAGTATCGATCACTGTCTCTTTTAGTATAACCTATTGTGTCTAGTAGCCACATTCATCATCCCACACCCAAACAAATGAGAAATTATAAGATGGGAGGGTCTTACCATGTTAGCAATGGGATCAACCATTAAAATTGTACGACATAAAATGAATCTTGAAGTTTAGGCACAATTTAAGTCAAAGGTTTTGAACCCCAACTTTCAAAACAAACAATGTATAGGGTATGTCCCAAAAAGTATGATATTATTGGAATATAATTTTAGAAGATATAAAAATATCTCTTGTCGTCATTTTTATAAGTGGATGATCTCATGTCTGACGTGGTAGCACCATTCAATCTAATAATTTTTCCAAACAAACACTTAAAATATAGATATTTATCAATTTTTTCCAAAGTAGCATTACATAATTCATATTTTTCAAAAGAGGAAATACTTTCCTAAGAAATTATTCCACTAAGAGTCAACAAATTGAATTTGGCATTAAAAATTGGATTCAGTAACCCTTAAAGGTAACATGATAAATTTTGTATGATTTTGAGAATTCGAGTCAAATTATATATTTGGTAGTAACACTCAACGTCATGTGATGATGTTTTCTCCAATTTTGAAATATAAATTCTATTGGTTTATACTTTGTAGATCATGTGAAGATGGTTTCCATTTTCCTTATTTTAAAAATTGTTTAAACCACTAACATCGATATTATCTCCTCTTTTAGTATAACCTCATTGTATCTAATAGCCCCATTCATCTTACATGCAAATAAACACTCAAAATTTAGATATTAATTATTTTCCATCACCACATAATACATATTTTTTGAAAAAGGAAATAAACAATTTTTTGTTTTGAGATACTATTCCACTAAGGTCAACATAATGATCTTGGCATTAAACATTTAGATTTAGTAACGCCTAAAGGTCACGTGATAAAGTTTGTCTGATTTTGAGTATCTGGGTCAAAATATTTATTTAATAGTAACGCTCAAATGTCACGTGACGATGATTTCTCCAATTTTGAAAAACAAATTATATTAGTTAATGTTTTATAGATCACGTGAAGATGTTTATCACTTTTAAAATTATTTGAACCACTAAATTTGGTATCATCACCTTTTAAGTATAACCTCAATGTATCTAGTAGCCCCATTCATCTTACACTCAAACAAACACGATATTTATTAATTTGTCCATATAAAATGCATATTTATTGAAAAAGGAGATAAACTATTCCGTACCAATGTACAAGTGGTTGGGTCAAATGGCTCGACACTTATCCCGTTAAGTAAGGTTTTGAATTCGAGTTTTTAAAATGGAAACAATCATTGTTGGGAGAGTTTTACCTCCATAATGTACCGACTCGGCTTGGAAATGATATATATATATATATATATATATAACTGTTAAGAGTCAACATATTGAATTTGACATTAAACATTCGGATTCAATAACGCCTAAAGGTCACGTGATAAAGTTTGTTTTATTCTGAGAATCTGAGTCGAAATATATATTTGGTAGTAACACTCAGACGTCACGTGATGATGTTTTCTTTAATTTTGACAAAGAAATTCTATTGATTAACACTGTGTAGATCACATGATACTGTCTTTCATTTTCTTTATTTTAAAAATTGTTTAAACCACTAACATCGGTATCATCGCCTTAAATCTTCCATAAATTCAACTCCCATCCTCCTCTCCTAGCCCACAAGTTAGCCTTTTCCCTCATAATCTCTTTCATTCATTATGGAAGATGATACAGAGCCTGACATATTGCATTTTATTCAAAATTTTCGTTTTGATTTAAAAATGGATGGTAATGGGAAATCGAGTGCCATGGGCTTTGAAGTTAATCTACTCTCCAGGCACTTAAGGTGATATATGCATTTCATTAATTCTCAAAAGTTGACATATGCATTATTTTTCTTATAATTTTCTTTTTATCAATTTGATCAAATATTTTCTTATGGCTTTTTTTCCCCTTAGATGTTTGAGCCAATGTCGAAAAAGACATTGGCTACGAAAGCCTGCATAAAAAAGGCTTCTTAAAAGGTGAAGGGCATTAGATCAAGGCTTCTTGGGATGTCATGAGTGGTTGCTTCCTAAGAAGTTAAGTTCTGACACCAAAAGTACAATCCATCGAAGGTGTTTGGATAAGTCTCAGCTTCATGTAAGTATCAATTTTCTTCTTAAATTTGTTCCATAGATTAATTTTTTTTTTCTCTTTTGCCCAAATATTGCAAAAGTTTTTAACTCTTCGTGATATATTTATATTGCAGTGGTTGATGTAGATCAACACTACAAGGCAAGTTCTTTCAGCATTAGGATTTTTAGGCCTTGTATGGAAAAAAGTTGACAATGCTGTTAAAGAGAGCTAGCCGGAGGCAATCATCCAACAACTTAGATGGGAGAGGTAATTTTGGGGAAGTGTGGGGATTCTTTGAATTCTTTTTCTTCTTCATCATTTAGGATGCCTTGGCCATGAAAACATGGGCAACAGGTAAAATTACAAGATATAATAAGATATCGCTAGCTTTTGGATTTTTTTATCATTAATTTCTCACCTTAACAACTCTTATTAATTAATCAACCCATTAATTGTTTGTCGGCTTCTTGCAGGCTTGTGGGTGTGGGATGGTTTACCTTGTCCTAACCGAAGAGTGATATATGGCTAGTGAACCCTTTTACAAAACATGAAATCAAGTTCCCAACACCACCAAAACTATATCCTCATGTCATTTTGACTTCGTTGGCGATTCCAGTTGAAGAATTCGTGGCCATAGCTTTCTCTAGGCTACACCCATTTCTACAATTTTGCACGTCACTAGATTCTGATTGGAGTGTCTTCGATCGAATATGGTCACTGGGGAAATAATTGGAGAATCGTTGATGTTATTGTTTAATTTGAAGGGTAAGATCTATCTCTTAACTAGTGATGGTGAAATTGGAACTTTGGTTTTAAACCCTTAAACCCCATGATTGTATTGCTTGATGCGGAACCTAATATTCCTTCACTTGGAGCCATAGCAAAAGAGATCAATATGTCGTCAGACGACCAAGACCATGAAGAG
Organism: Corchorus capsularis; assembly: GCA_001974805.1. Lineage (NCBI taxonomy): Eukaryota > Viridiplantae > Streptophyta > Magnoliopsida > Malvales > Malvaceae > Corchorus > Corchorus capsularis. The sequence continues at coordinate 38,105 of AWWV01016501.1, forward strand.
TTCGACTAATTTCAATCACACAGAAATATTCCCAATATGTTTTTTTTATCCTACTAATTTCAGAACTACAATGACAACGAACGTCCATGATCCATTCAGAAAGCCTAATCGTTCACCCAAAGATTTTCATTATTATGTTACTTATGACTCAAGTGATAATATTTACTACTAATTAAACAACATATTTCAACCTTTGAAACCAAAGCCTTGTCAGATTTCACAGGCAATATGTTATAGTTAGATTTTAATATGAATGCCTTTTGTTTGCCTGTTCATTTCATTTGTTATATATAGACAACTTTCAGTTCATCAATTATAAAAAAAAAGTTCCAATCTCATTATGTAACACAAACTTTTATTGTATAAAAGTCATTTATTTTCCTTTTAGTTACTCTCTTGTGGTATACATGTGTTCCAATCTTATGACATTCCCATTAGTTTTGATGTTTTATATATGTTTACCAAGATTTTTTTTTTCTTTTTTTAATCATTGTGTAACTATAGCAATGTGAGTACTATTGTGATCCAAATCCATTTCCATTTCCATATTCAACAACATCATCTCATTTTCCATCATTATGCTCATATCCCCTCTCTTCAAACCTTTTGTCCTTATTCCCATCGTTGTATAAAAGAAACAATGGTGAGAACCTCTCACTACAAGAAAATTGGCAAATAGAAACGAGGATTAGAAACGGAAAAATCCCGTTTCTAATTGAAATAGTATTTACAACAGAAAAGCTGGAAAACATGTTTTGTTCCTAAATCCGTTTGAAAATCCTAGAAACAAAAATTTTCGTCTGTAATACTGTTGCTAATATGCATGGATAGTGGCAAAATACTTTTAGGTAGGAAAAATACTGATGCATTATTAGTATGAAAGGTAGCCTCTTATTTTGTTAGACCCTTAATTCTGTATAGGTCACTAACTTGCAATGATTTAGAAGAGGCCTTTATTTTGTATAGGTTCTTAATGTTAGGTCCTTGATTTTCAATGTTCTAGTGGAGGCATTTATTTTGTGTAGGGAGCCTCTTGATTTTGCAAGACCTTATAGTGTTAGTGAATTGTTTTTTAAAGTTTTTTTTTTTAAGGAATGAAGATACTTTGATTAATTAAGAGTCAGAGTTACAAACATATGGAGGTAGAACCTGTAGACACCCATTTTGGTCTTATATCCTTTAATTTAGGTCATTCATTTCTAGTTATACAGTTTAAGGTCATTTTCCAATACATTGTGGATTCTCTGGCAATTAGTAGGATATTAGGACTAATTTGGCTGGCTTATTACGTTTCCTTATTTGGTTGCATTTAAAGGCCATAGTAAATTAAAAGGGTGTAGCTTTAATGATCATTAGTAATCTTATTCATTTCATGATGGATTGTTTTTATATTGGGCCTTGATTTTTATATGAGTTTTTGTTACTTTGGATTACCCTTAGATGTGCCTTGTTCTTTTATTTGTTTTGATAGAACCCATTTGGGCCTTGGGCTTCACAACTTCCCTTAAATTTATTCTGATTTAAAAGATAAAATGCAAGTTAATGGCAAGTCTTGATTTAAATAAAAGTACAAAAATAATAATACAAAAAAATATATAGTAATAATAATACAAGAATTGCATAAATATAATAATACAGTTTGCATTAGAAGTAAATCATGTACTTTATTTTCGTTCCCTAATTTGCCCTTCACCAAGCTTCAAATATTTCCACAAGGTTCTTGCAAAGCAGAATTTCAAAGCACAAATTAGCCATTATTAGAGCTAAAACAGGGATTAAAGTGCCTATTAAAGGTTAAGGGGTCAACTTATCTTTTTGGACTTGGGGGACCAAGCTTGGATGGTCCCCCTCGCCACATCAGCGCCACGTCAGCAGCAGGAGAACAAAGCAGGAGGATTTGCAGCAATTAAACATGAATAAACAACAGTAAGAGAGGATTAGTACATGTTTAATAAGACTTGCCGACCAAGTCCACAAAATGCAGAAAATTTGTCTCTAAAAACAATCCAGTACAGCAAGGAAATGCAGCTCAACTAAAAAAAAAACCTATCTCAGCCATTAAAAGAGAATACAAAACAGGAAACATTCTAATCCCTGGACCAGGAAAACATGAGAGTACCCTAAGCAATAAAAGCAAGTTACAGCAGAAAATGGCACAGAAAGAGTGTGTGCAAGTGAGGTAAGCACACTCCAACAAGCTGCAGGCACAAACTTCAGACCAATAAGAATAGTGTAAACCTCCAAGTAAGCAAGAATACCAATAGAAGGTGGCCATATCAGAAAGATGAGTCAGTGTACAGCAAAGCAAATGTGGCAAGGTGCAGGAATCACATGAGGCATACATCATCAAAAGCCAAGGGCAACCTTTTAAATCAAAGGAGGTTCAAGACCAGAGGACACGTGGCAAATATCAGGGACGAAAGGCAGAAAAAATTAAACAAGATCCCAGCTAGTGGGCCTCTCCACGTCAGCAAGAATATAAAGTCAGCAAGATCAAAAGGACAGTAGGCAAGAATCAAAGTATACAGGGAATCAGTAGGAAGCAGGGGATAATTACACATGGAATACCATTCACAGAACAAAAATAGTCACTTCATCACTCAACAGAGCCAATTTGGAGCCAACATAGGACACTTGAAATAAAGGATCCAAACCATTGAATCAATGAGGGCGGATCAATCCCAACCGTCAAAAATGCAAACACCCATGGTATAAAAGCTAACAGTGGCAAAAAACCCTGAAGGGAGGGACACAGATTCCTATAAAAAACCCTAGCCTTCTTCCTTCCATAGCATACACAGATCCCCAAAAAAAAAAAGAGAAACCCTAGCCATTTTCTTTTTCCTCCCATCTTCCACAGATTCAAAATATACCAAAAAATCCATAGTTTGCTCATAAGATCAACAGCAACAGAAACACAAAAAGAGAGAAAAGTTTGTTTTTTTACCTTTACAGATTCCCCTTTCTTGTCTAGTTCTTCATCGTCACTTCTCCTTCACCCTTCCTTTGCAGTTTCAAACCTTTCCCATCGAGAACACCCAAAAACCAACAAAAAGTATGGATTAGTTTGAGTTTAGGGATAGTTTAAAAGTCGGTTTCGGTGAAAAGAGAGAGTAAGAGAGAGAGAGAGTGACTTACCGAGAGAGGAGAACCGCCGACCGTTTGATTTTTCCGTTTGAGAGGTTTGAAAGGGTTTCGGTAAAACCTAGATCTAGGAAATTCCGTTGAGATTTGGGGAAAATCAACCCCGGTGTTAGAACCGGGAAGCAAAGGGGAGCAATTTGGTACTAGATCGGAGGCCGTCGGCGACCGGAAGATATCCCGACGCGGCGGCACACGACAGTTGGTGTGGCGGGGCGATTTCCGGTGAAGGAAAACGGCGGAAGGTAAAAAAAATTAGGGTTTTGTTTTGTTGTTTGTTTGTTTTTTCTGTTTCAAAGTAGTATATATATGTATGACGTAGGTAGGGTTTTAATAGGTTATTTTAGGTTCCACTTTAGTTGGTCATTCAATTAGATCCCTGAAAACTTTGTGTTTAGGTCGATTAAGGGCTTGGTTTCAGTTCTTTTTTAAGAAAGATCCTGTTTTAGTTCAATTAGGTCCAAAAGTTTACTAATTTACCCTTTTAAATACGCAAAGATTGTTCCGTTTACAATAAAGTTTCTGTATTATTTCGGTTTGGTCCTTTAGGCTTTAATTTCTTTTCTAGTTAAGTCCTTGCTAATTTAATTTGATGATATTAACATTATTTAATTTAAATAATTAGAAAAAATGATGATCTTTAGTAAGGAAAATAATAAGTAATAAATAAAAATAAACAAAAATAATAATAGATATATGCGTGTAAGTTGAATGGATTTGCAGGGAATTAATAAATAAAAATAATAATCCTATTTAGGAATTAGCATGTCAAGTAATTTTGTTTAAAAATTTGATTAAAGGTGGGTTGAGTTATTTGGTGGACTCTAGTATGTATATATATATATATATATATATATATATTAAGCAAATGATAAATTCATATGGAAAATAAAATAGGGTTTATTCAAGTTTTAAGTTGGGTCTTTAGTATGATAAGTTTAAAGAGAAGTTTTTTTTTCTTTAAGAATTAGTCTTGGTAGGTTAGAATTGGAAGAAAGTGTTTTAGTTTGGTGATTAATTAAACCTAATAATGGAATGAAATGGTATTTGGGCCTTAAACTTTGTAATAAAGGTTGCTTTTCTTAGTTTGGGCTTATTCATTTATTTTGTTTTGTCTTAATTCTTCTTGATGGGCTTGGTATGCTATTTTGGGCCTTATTGTTTTTGGGATTCGATCTTGAGCTTGGGTTTGTAGTTAGGCCTATAACTAAATCTTTGAATTAAATATGTAGTAAATTTAGTTTTTAGTAATTTGAGGAAGCAATCAATAAATTGGGTTACACGTGCATCCATGTTTAATTTCCTTAATGTTGTTGATATCCTGTTCATTCGGCTAAAAATAAATGGATTCCGATTATGGAAAAACCGGTTGGAACGTTGACAACATTATCCGTTTTAACCCGGATTTCCTAGGCTTGGGGTATTTATTTGGGGGTCTTACCAATCAAATGGAAGGTGTCCAAATGATGCCTCTCGTATAAACACTCGGTAAATAGTTGTTAAACCGGAATACATGCATCGTATGCATCCATACATTAAGGGCAAATTAGTAATGAAGCGAAAAATGATGATAAAAGAAATAAAAAGGAAAGTAAAAGGATTAATGAAGTAATTAGTCAATCAGTAATAAAAAAATAATAATAATAAGAGTAAAAGGAGTAAGGAAGTCAAGGTAATGGTAATCAGTAAATCAGTAATTAAGTAGAAAGGGATTAATCAGTAATTTGATAATCAAGAGTCAAGGTAAGAGATTAATCAGTGAAATCAGTAATTAAAGAGTCAAAGTAAAAGAAGTAATCAGTAAAATGGTAATTAAAAGTAAGAGTAAAAAAAGCAATCAGTAAATCGGTAAAGAGTAAAAATCAGTAAAAGTAAGAAGGTAATCAGTAAAGAGTAAAATAGTAATCAGTGAAGGCAAAATGGTAATCAGTAAAGAGTAAAATGGTAATCAGTAAAAAGTAAGAAGGTAATCAGTAAAGAGTAAAATAGTAATTAGTAAAAGGTAATCAGTAAGAGCAAAATGGTAAAATAGTAATTAGTAAAAAGTAAAATGGTAATCAGTAAAAAGTAAAATCGTAAAAAGTGATAATAATCAGTAAAAGGTAAAATGGTAATCAGTAAGAGCAAAATGGTAATCAGTAAAGGGTAAAAGGTAATCAGTAAGAGCAAAATGGTAATCAGTAAAGAGTAAAAATCAGTAAAAGGTAAGAAGGTTATCAGTAAAGAGTAAAATAGTAAAAAGTAATCAGTAAAAGGTAAAATAGTAATCAGTAAGAGCAAAAAAATGGTTATTAGAAAGAGTAAGATAGTAATCTGTAAAGAGTGAAAGGTGATCAGTAATTCAGAGAGTAAAATGGTGGTCAATATAAGAAAAAAGTAAAAAGTGGTAATCAATAAAAGAGAGTAAGGAAAGAGTAATTAGTAAAAAGAGTAAGAAAAGAGTAAAAATGACAAAAGTAGCAAAATAGACAATACTGAGAGAAGAATATGTTAGTTAGTAATTTAGTTAGAGTAAAAGAGTCAAATAGGCATGAATATATTTAAAGATAGAAAACAACCGAACTTGGAAACCCATAGTTAAGTCTAGACTAGTCAGTGCCGTCTTTTGACGGGCGTCGTGGGGGTGCTAATCATTCCCCACGCGTACCCGACTCCCGAACCCTTAGGACTCTGGTTAGTAGACCGTTTATTAGGTTTAGTGTTACCTTCGCCAAGTTAAGGTTAACATTAGGCTTAATAATCTGATAGGTGACTAATCACACCTAGGTTAAAAAAGATTAGTGGCAACTCCCTTTAGTTTTAAGATTCTTTAAGTCGTTAAATGGTAGGGTTCGTACCCCAGACCCGGACGTTGCGACAGAGACCTGCCCCCAGCTCAGTCTTTGAGCCACCAAATTCTAAAATCCAGGGACTGAGTTCTATTAACATAACTTAATCCAATTCGGGTAATGTCACCTGACAGGGATGGTCAGCTAAGAAATATGCTATTGCCTGACCTTTCATAGCCTTTTGGGGAACAAAATTTAAAGAAAATTCTGATAAAGCCAGAACCCATTTTCCAATTCTGTTTCCCATCATAGGTTTGTTTAGCATATACTTAATAACATCATACTTGCAAATTAAGTCTACTTGTTCATTAATCAAGTAATGCATTAACTTCATGCATGCAAAATATACTATTGAACATAACTTTTCAATAGCTGAATATCTCAGCTCAGGATCTATCATATTTATACTTAAATAGTATACAGCTTGTTCTTTGCCTTCACTTGAATCTTGAGCTAATAGTGCACCAAGTGATTTCTCTGTGCAAGCAACATACAATTTAAACTTGACCCTTTTTCTTGGAGGCATTAACACAGGTGGATTTATCAAGTACTTCTTGATTTCTTCAAAAGCCACTTGATGTTCATCATTCTAGAGAAAATTCTCCTCTAATTTAAGTCTCAATAATGGAGTAAAAGCATATAACTTTCCTGCACAATTAGAAATAAACCTGCGTAAGTAATTGATTTGTCTAAGAAAACTTTGTAATTCTTTTTTATTTGAGGGAGCTTTTGCATTTAGAATTGCCTTAGTCCTGTTTTTATCAATTTTATCCCTTTCTTATGAACTAGGAAACCTAGAAAATGACCAGCTTGGACTCCAAGTGCACATTTCAAAGGGTTTAATTTCAAGCCCCTCAATCTGGTCCTATTCAATAACATTTCAAGTCTATTAAGATGTTCCTCAAAATCAGTAGCTTTAACTACAATATCATATATATAGACTTCCACATATTTTCTAATCATATCATGTAAAATAGCATTCATAGCCCTTTGATATGTGGCCCCTGCATTTTTCAACCCAAATGGCATAACAACCCATTCATAAGTTCCTAAAGAACCTGGACACCTAAATGCAGTTTTAGAAATATCATCTTCTGCTATGAATATTTGATTATATCCAGAATATCCATCTAAGAAGGACATTACTCCATTTCCAACGGCAGAATCAGTAAACATGTCTGCTATGGGCATTAGATACTCATCTTTAGGTGAAGCATTGTTTAAATTTCTAAAATCAATGCACACTCTAAGTTTTCCATTTTTCTTCATTACTGGGACTATATTAGATAACCATTCAACATACCTAGCAGGCCTAATAAACCCAGCTTTCAACAACCTTTCTATTTCTTCTTTTATTTTAGGGAAGATATCAGGTGCTACTCTTCTTGCAGGTTGTTTGTGAGGTTTCACATTGGCTTTAATAGGTAACTTGTGTTCCACTAGGTCTCTATTTAATCCAGGCATATCAACATAATCCCAGGCAAAGTAATCTTTAAATTTAATTAACAAATCTACTAACTGTTTTTGTTGAAGTTCTGATAAAAATGAACTTACATAAATAGGTTTTGCTTCACCAGAATCTGCCCCCAAGTTCACTTCTATCAAAGGATCTTGTACTGTAACTTGTACTTCCTCCTTTTCTCTTTCCTCTGACAAAGAAATTTGACTATCTACAATGCAAACTGACTTTGCATTTTCTTTATCTTCATCTTGGAATAAACTTTTTTCAATTGAATAAACCTGAACTTTCTTCAAGGTTTCTTTTACCACACATGAAGTGTTCCTATTCATCATCATCAACGATCTCTTCTATGACTACTAATGAAGTTCTCACCGAGTCCAAAATAGCTTCTACAGTCAACTTATTCCAGTCTCTGTTGTCAATCAATGAAGTAGCCTTTGGCGCTTCACCATTCAGACCTTCTTCAATTCTCAGAGGACCATATGCATTGGAATAAAGCTGAGCATTCAGGCAGCCAGCACTCACAACAAACAGGTTGTTATCTGCATGAATAATCTCAATTTCTCCATTTTCTTTCCATAACAAAACTATCTGATGTAATGATGATGGAATCGCACTATTAGAATGAATCAAATCTCTACATAACAATGCATTATAAGTAGTTGAAGAACTAATAACAAAGAAAGTAGTAACTAAACTTACCTCTCCCACTTGTAAATTTATTGGTAAGATACCTCTAGCTCTTGTAGCACCACCATCAAATCCAGAAATGACTATGTCTGAAGGCAACAGCTCTGTACGTTCAGCTTTCAATTTTGACAGCATCCTATGAGGAATCACATTTACTGCAGGTCCATTATCTACCAGAATTTTCTTAACAGGAAGACCATTCATTACAGTAGAAATGTAAAATGGTCTCAAATGTTGAATAAGTTCAGTTGGTGGCTTAGCAAAAGACACTTTCCATTGTTTACTTTCCACAACAATCTCATTTGGATGATCTGAATCATCACTTGAATCATCTGATTCTTTTTCAACCACATTTGCTCCAGGAATATTACATTCCTCGTTTTCTAAATTCAAAGATGTTATTGGCTCTATTAACAATTCTTCTATTTCCCTTAACTCATTCAAGGAATCATGCTTCTCATAGGCCAAGAATGCATTAGGTAAAACATAATTAACTGATACCTTATCAGGTAAATCAGAACTTCCTTGATGTGAAGATTCCCCTTCTGGCTCTTCTATCTTTCTATCAAATCTGGGGTTTTTGTTTTCAATTCCTCCATCAACTTTCTCTTCCATTTGAACTGCATTCACTTGTATTTTATCATCATCAGATTCAACATCTGGAACCACATAAGTTCTATCTGTTAAACCCCAATATGGAGGGAGTCCCATTTCTTGAGGATCCATATATAGTTTTGAAAACCATCGATCTACAGGAGTGTCAGGTGGAGGTTTGAAAGACTTTTTCTCTCTATTTTGTGAAGAACTCACTTTTTCCCAAACATTCTTCCTAGGCAAAAACAGTTGTGATAACACTCTTCTCTCAACAGGTTCTCCTACTTCCACAACTTGCCTTTGACTATTCTGCACCATTCTAATTTGTCCTTGCTGAACAAATTGAAGAAACGTAGCTTTCCCTCTACCAAAACTCCTTATAGGAGGAATTGCACCCCTAAAATCTCTTCTAGGGTAATTACTTCCCATATGAATACTTTGAACTGATCTGAGATATGGTCTGAGATACCTCTCCTTTGGAATTTGCCCTTTTTCTGGCACAAACTCATGTTCAAAGTTGTTAGAAAATCTCCTTTCATCATAAACTGTAACTCTTCTTTCTCCAGTTTTAATCACTTCCTCTCTCATAATATCGACAAAAGACCTCTGCTGATGTTGTCCTTTCATTTGTTTGACCTCTGGTTCTTTTGAACTTGCCTCTGTTCATTTTTTGGAACAATCATGACATCTACACACTTGCTCAAAATCTCGAGAAGTTTCCTTTTTCTCCATTTGAACTCCCTGAGCTCACATTCTCCTGAGATTGTGATTTTTCCAGTTCAGATAGCATAGGAGTCAATGTGCTAATAGCTACACCAGGAGGAAAATGATTCTGATCAACCATCATGGCTTTATCTCCATTAGGGAACTTCAACTTTCTAGCTTCAATTGCATCTTGTAAAGAATGTCGCAAGGATAAACAATTGTTAGTTGAATGTGACTAATTGTTATGCCATTTACAATATCTCTTATCTTTTATCTCACATTCTGCTGGAATTTTATGATCATCTTTCAGGCATATTTTCTTATATTTTAACAATACATCAAAGATTTGCTCAGTTTTTGTAATGTCAAAAGAAAATTGTCTATTGACCTTATCAAACTTTCCAATTAGTTTCTTAACATTCTCATTCTGAGATGCTTTTTTCAATGCTGTACAAACATGAGGTTTACTCAAGTTCAATTCAGCTACATTTACATCAACTTCATCATCAGAATAATAACCTAAACCGACATTGACTTCATTTTGAGCATAGTAAGTTGCTCTAGGCACTCTTCTTTTACGGTCATCTTCTTCTAAAAGCCTCTCATATTTAGAAACACATGATGCCATTTGAGCCAAATCTACAAATTCCCTATCTTCAAACTTCTTCCTAAATTCAAGGATTAAGCCATTTTTAGCTATACTAATATGCTCTCTTTCTGGTAACTGCACCAGAAGCCTAGACTTGACTTGTCTATATCGAGCAATGAAATCTTCCACTTTTTCATTTGGTTTCTGTTTCACTTTGGCCAAATCTGTCATTGTTACTTCAGGTTCTGTCCTATAAAATTGAGCATGAAATGCAGTTTCCATTTGATGCCAATTAAGGATAGAATTTACTGGTAAATTAATAAACCAGTTAAATGCAGCACCAGTAAGTGTGTTACCAAACATTCTAAGTTTGACATAATCACTCACATCTCCACATCTAATACTAAATCTTCCAATATGCTCTAATGTAGATTGGCCACCTTCACCAGAAAATACTGAAAAATCAGAGACTTTATATCCTTTTGGAAATGGATTATATTGATCAATCCAATCAGGATATGGTTTCCTATACACAGGTCTTTGTCCACCTCTTCCTACAGGCACTAACTGCTCTTGTAGAATTCCTAAAACCTGATCTCTCAACATGTTTTGGAGATCATTATCTCTTCTAATGGGATTTGAACCTGTTCATAATTTCCACAAACATTAGTGTCATTTTTAGGCTGAGTTTGCCCCCAGGCCTCTACAACATTCCTATTATGACTTCCTTGACCACTTACTGGAATTCTATGATTTTCAAACATTTCCTCAACTAGTTTGACTCGATTTGGAGTAAATCTGTCAGTTTGATGAAAAATGTTCTGATCTGGACTGATTCTTCCAGATTTTCCACTTACATTATCCATAATATTTCCTGTTATTGGATTCGAACAAGCACCAAACTCCCTCATATTTATCCCTGGAGGAGGTCTGACATTACTTACCCTAGTCACATTGTTTTGTGAACTTCCATTGACAGAATTTGACACTCTAAGACCATCTGGTATAGTACCAGCATTCAGAGTAGTCATAGATATAACATGCTTAGACAAGTTGTTAATTGCATCAGTTAAGATAGCATGATTATGACCATTTCGTTCTATCATTGTATTCTGTGATTGCAAGAGCAAACTCACCTGTTCTGCATTTTTATCAGTATTCATTTGTGCTTTCTGTACTTGTGAAATTAACTCCATCATTGCTTGCGTCAACATAGCAGGAGTTATTCCTTCTTTAGAAGTTGATCTCTCGCCAATTTGGTAGTTTCATATACATTTACATTAGAGGCTGAATTATCTTCTTCCTCATTGTTGCTATGCCTAGTTTTTGGAGGCATGATCCGCACAAATTTCGCTAGTGTCCCACCAGATGTGCCAATTTGTTTGATCGGTTAAATTTAAGGGTTCTCACCCTTGTTTCTTATATGCAAGGGCGGGGAGTCTTAATCAACAATATAGGATTGTAAAGTGCTTTGAAACAAGAAATTTGTATTAAGGACACTGGAAAATAAAAGGAAAATGAAATTTAAGGATCTAGGATTGCTTGAACACAAGTAATCAAAGGAAAAAACTAAGTTAAAGAACTACTCCTAAGTTACAGGATTACTCTAATTCTAAGGGTTACTCCTACAAATCTAACCAACTAAAGTGATAATTTGACTTTTTGTCATTGATGAATTTGCCAACCTCTTTCTCATAAGAAAAACTCTTATTTATAGCGTTCACATCAGTAGTTAATTAACTCCTAATCCGAAATTAATTAAACATGTGAATTGCATTTAACTTGTACACATTTTAAATGTAAATAACCGGCCACTAATCCGCTTAGTTAACCAATTTTAACCATCATTAACCATCTCAATTATTTCTCTTAGGCTAAAACACTCTTTAGGCCCAAAAATAACTAATTCTAAGCCCAAGTATTTCCTTGGCTCATTTCCTTCAAGCCCAAAATCATTAGGCCTAGTCCTAATATTAATTTTGCACTCCAACACAATCATATATACATCAAATGAGAAATCACAAAAACAAAAAAAAAACTACATTCATCACAAGTCAGAACAAATTGACAAAACCCATAAAACCCACGTAACGTGGCACAAAACTCACATGGAGTGAGATTTGAATAAGAGATTAAGGTTTCATAGAGCATGCACCTGCATTGAGTCAATTCCAAAGTAAAGTAAAATTAGTGAAATATTATAGTCATAAAGAAGTGGGACCGACTAAGAAAATTTTCACTTTGAGTCTCCGCCCAATGTAGATCAAAGATAATTGAGTTAATAATTAAAATGATAGTGAAAATATTGATGATTTTTTTTTTGGTGTGTGTAAATTATGGAATGGAGTTAGTATCCATATCATTTTAACTTTTAACCATTTATGACTAGTCTTGTTCGAGTTTAATAAGCCTATTATGAAGATAAATCTCTCCCTAAGATGTTTTTTTTTCTATTTTTATATTTTGGGCTGTTATGGATCAAATTCTAATCATTGAAACTAAAACTCCAGTACTTTATCACCAGATCACATGATTAATGGTGACTCCCAAAAATAATAGAAATTATATACTTTCTATATATATTGTTCAATAGAAAGTGTATGTATAGGTTGTGTTTTTCTTCTCATTGGATTGAGCTGATAATGAAGGGTATCAGGTCTGTTTCATATTCAATTCTGATAAATGGACAGCAAACTGCTAGGTTTAGCCCTACAAGAGGTCTGTTTCATATTCAATTCTGATAAATGGACAGCAAACTGCTAGGTTTAGCCCTACAAGAGGAATTAGACAGGGAGACCTTTTGTCTTCATATTTATTTCTGTTTTGTATGGAGGCTTTTTCTTGTCTGATTTCAAATGCAGAGGCAACTAATTTAATCCATGGAGTAGCAATTAATCGAGCAGCACCTAGCATTTCACATCTTTTCTTCGCTGATGATAGTCTCCTTTTCTTACGAGCTGCATTGGATGAGTGTGAGGTAGTTTTGAATATCCTTCATGATTTTGAGCTAGCAATGGGGCAGCAAGTTAATATTGACAAGTCAGCAATATTGTTTAGTTCAAATATTTCATTTGGCCTTCAAGATAGTATAATGCGTCGTCTAGGGGTGTCTCGTGTGTTAGAAAGGGATAAATATTTGGGATTACCAATTATGATTGGTAAAAATAAGAAGCAGGAGTTTAATTTTATCAAGGAAAGACTGCTTCAACGAGTGGCTTCGTGGCGCAATAAGCTTTTTTCCATTGCTGGTAAGGCTATTATGATCCAGTCGATTGCTCAATCGATACTTGTCTATCTAATGAGTGTTTTCCGATTTCCAAAGAGTTTTATCCATGAACTCAATATGATTATAGCAAAATTTTGGTGGGGAAGCAATAATGATAACCGGAAGATTCATTGGATGGCTTGGGAGACAATGTGTGTATCAAAATTGGATGGAGGATTAGGATTCCGGGATTTTGAAGCCTTCAATTTGGCTTTATTAGCAAAGCAATGTTGGAGATTAATACATAATCAAGATTCTCTATGCTTTCGGCTTTTAAAGGCGAGGTATTTCCCTAGTGGTAATTTCATAGAAGCTTCTTTAGGCTGTAATCCTTCATTTATATGGAGAAGCTTACTTGATGGACGTAAAGTTTTGAAAGCTGGATCTAGATGGAGAATAGGGAAGGGTGATATAGATTTTTGGAATGGAAATTAGCTTTCCAATGGTCCTTGTACGAATCCTAGACCAAGGGCAAGTGTGGTGAATCCTGGTTTGAAGGTTGCGGACATGATGGATTTTGAGGAGAGACGTTGGCGAATTGATGAGCTCATGGATATTGTAGTAGATGAGGATGTGAACAGAATTTTGTGCTTGCCAATTCCGAGACTATCAGGGAGGGATACTATGATATTGGATGCAAGTTCTTCAGGGAATTTTTCTGTTAAGTCAGCCTATTATGTGGCGTGCCAAATCTTAGGGCATGATGTGAATATTGATGATGAATCTCACAAATTATGGCATCGAGTTTGGGGTTCCTCAATTCCTCCAAAGATTCATTACTTTATTTGGAGATTAATCTGGAATTTGCTTCCTATTAAGACCAATTTGCAGCAGCGGGGAGTGGATATTGATGACCTTTGTGTTGTATGTGGCTTGAGTGTGGAGTCTCTTGGTCATGTTTTCTTCGAGTGTTGCTATAGTCGTCGGGTATGGGAGTTAGCAGCGCCATGGTTATTCTTATATGTCGAGCAGTGGAAGAATTTGGATGATTTTTGGATTCGTTTGGTTGTTAAAGCTGCTAGTTTGGGCCAATTAGACATTCTATTGATTATATTTTGGTCTATATGGCGAAATAGAAACGAGTGTCTTCACTCTGATTGTTCGGCTACTCCCACAGCTTTGGTTTATAGGGTCGGGATCTTATTGAAGCAATTAGTGCAGGCTCGTCCTAAGGCCATTAGTAGGGTACCAGTAAGGAACGATTATTGGCAAGCACCAGGGCCAGGGATGGTGAAGATCAATACGGATGCATCCTTTAATCAAGACACATGTCAAGCAGGTTTAGGGGTTGTTTTTAGAGATAGTGAGGGCAATGTCCTTGTTTGTGCCTACCGTAAATTATCTTTTATTTCAAGTCCTTTGTATGCTGAGATCCATGCTATTCTTTTTGGTTTTGAATTGGCATTGGAGTATGATATTGATAATTGTATTTTTGAGAGCGATTGTTTGAATGCAGTGTCAATTATCAATAGCAATTCACCAGTTTGGTGGGAAGGGGCATGTCTTATCTATGAAATTAGGAAATTAGTTTCTTTATTTGACCAATGTAATTTTGTACATGCTCGTAGAGAAGCTAATGAACTAGCACATAGGATGGCTCAATTGGAGTTTGATTTTGTGCGGTGCCGGAGTTTACCTCCTAGCGTTTGTAATCCTGATTTCACAAATTAATGAAATTCAATTTATTTCTCAAAAAAAAATAAAGGGCTATTAGTAAATCTACATTATGCCAATAAGTTTTTGTTTTTGGCACAAACAAATTAAGGCAATAAGTTTATCAACAAACAAATACAACTAGAACGAGAAGAAAGAATTTTGTGGCTGGTAACAAAGAGGAGATCAAATAAATATTGTTGGGGGGTTACTCTTGAGTCTTGATTAACTCCATAAAGGGAAGGGACCCCAGCTTTCATGAAGGGGTCATATATTAATCTCTTCTCTCTTTATAAGGGAAGAATGTTTCTCACTTGTACAAGTTCTAGAAATTGCCTCTCAAAAGTGGGTCCAAATAGTTTTATTTCTTTTAATTAATTTATAAGTACAATTCTATTTCTAATTAATTCCCACAAAATTAGAAAACAATCAAGATCGATAATGCAATAAATTGGTGCTGATAATTTGAGGTATACAGCTAATTTTGATCAATATCCTGTCTCCTGCCTGCAAAGATAGAGAACCACCCCCATAAGAAAGCAGAAACCAAGCATGTTATTCAATTTAATGAAGAAAAAGAAAGGCAAAACCACAAAATTTTCCTAAGCAAAAATAAAATGGATCTTTTTGGTGATAATTAAGAAAGGGAAAAATAAAATGGATTAGTTATAGAATTAATTTAGAAAAGGAAAAGCGCCTCCATTTTCGTTGGGATATTGGAGGCTTTCAATGCCCTTGACTGACCTAGCTAATGCTGCACGAACAAGAAGAAGTCGTTTTCTTGGGCGGTTGCAACTACATCTCTTGCAATTGCATGTGGATATTAAAAACATAAAATCTTTCTCTTTGATTTCATTTTGCATGCTTTCCTTTTCAGATCTTTTTTTGTGTTGGCATGTTTCATAGCTGTTCAATATCAATAACTCATCATTTCATTCATCAAATTCTCTTTACCAAAAACCAAGTACAATATGAATATTTTGTACCATTTATGCATGCAATTAAAATTATTTTTGCCTTTTATTGGGAATTCTTAATTAAGAAGGTATATTTTTTTCATCATACTTTTAATGTCTATATATATGTATGGTAAATTTCGCTATGCATATCATTTCTCTCATATATACTTAATTTTTTTGAGGGAATTTCTCTCATATATATAATTGTTGCAAAATGTTGTATAATGTATATAATACGAATATTAGGTATTATATATATATATATATACACACACACACACGCACACACACATTATATTAGAAGAGAGGTTAAAAATTAGAGAAGGCTAAAAAGTTTCTCCAAGATAGACAAAAGCATATTCATTCTATCCCAATCAATTATCCATTTGATTTTTCTAAAAAACCTGCAGGCAAGATCATTTTTTTTTTTTTTTTTTGAAATAAAGAGATTCAGTACATGAGGTTCTCACTGGCAGTAAGAATTGAAGTCAAGAACTTGCACTTTTGCTCAACAATTCAAAGAGACTTGTCACTTAAAGCTAGCTAGTGTATAACTTCACATCAAACTTGAAGTCTTATGGGGTATGAACTTAATTTTGGACATGTTGATTAATATGCCCTTTTGTGTATAGGTCATGCAAATATTATCCAAGGTGGATGGTGGAGAGGTGGCTCTTCTAGGCAAGCAAGGTCCAAGCTTTAAGGATACGTCTATTTGCAAGGTACCGCCAAGAAAAATGGAGGGATGAGTTGGTGCCCGTCATTTGTATTTTGATACTAGGTGATAGAATCCTAATTCTGGTGGAATATGGTGCAAGTATATATATGTTGAAAAAAAAGGGGGGAAAGTTTATAAGAGGGATAATTAGAGAGATAATTATCTAATTATCTAATTATCTAATTATCTAATTAGGGTCGTGTGTATATATGATATAAGAATAAGAGAGATATCTAGTTTATCCATATGAAACTTATGTTTGTATAAAGTGGTTGAAGAATCACGTGTGAGCCATCAGTATCACATCAATGTGCCAGTGTACTTAATGTATAACATAAGAGCCTTGTTGCTGGTGCTGGGCAAGGATGGTATAACCTGCTTAATAGAGGGCTTCTGGCTCAACATAGGTCTTGCTCTATATGGGATTATTGCATGAAATCCAACTTGAAAGTTATTGAATTATGCTCAAAGAGACATTCAAAAGTATCGAGATGCACCATATAGAAAAAGTAGTCAAAGAGTTCATGCAACATACAGACCAAAATGTCCTATAAATCCATAAATTAGGGCAGTTAATTTTTTTGGTTCAAATTATAGGGCAGTTAATTTGCCTTGCCTACCGGTCCTACTCTTGTTCTCAATGGTTAGATGCTAATTGCATTCCAACTTTGAGTGCAAGGGTTCGAGGACTGGGCTGGTAAGATGAACCAAAAAAAAAAAATTAGCCTTGCCTACATGATAATAATCATCATGGCTCAACCAAAAGTTTATTTATTGTTTTCTTAGCTATTTTCATCTTATTTAACAACGTAATGTGATTAGTATAAGCTATATATATATATATATATATATATATATACTATACTATACTATACTATATATTATTTTCAGTACCTAGGGAAATTATTAAAAGGTCAAATTGAGGATTAATATGGTGTTACCTTTTGGCTTCTTTTTTGTCTTTTCTCATTTTTCGGATGACTAAAAAGCCCCTTTATGAATTTCCCCATTCCTTTTCGTGTTGCCTTTTTTTGTAATTACACATTTTCGTTACTTAATTGCTTTTAATTAATGTTTCTCCATTGTTTTCTTTTTTGCTCTCACCAACTCAGCTGCGGCTTCTTTTCAACTCCTCGGTGCTGATCAATCTTCAGGTTTGCCAAAAATCAAACATTTCATCACTCCCCTCTGTTTTCTGCTTCACATCTCTTTCCTCTTTCTTCTCCTTTCCCATCCCTTCATCATGGACCGTTCAATGTTTTTTCCCTTCTGGATTAAACCACCCTTTCTTCAATGCGTCTATTATTATTCAATTAACAACATATTCTATTATCTCTTTGCACTTCCTATTACTTACAAATAAAACCATGTTCTTTGACCTTAATTTTGCATGTCTAAAAAGTTAGCTTAAAAGATTTATGCCAATAGCAAGAGACAACATTAAAACTAATCCATTTAAATTGCATTTTTACTGCAACCTTATATAATTCAATCAATTAATCAAGCACCACTCGAGAACAAAAAATGATGTTCGTGGACTTTATATAATTGATTATATTAATATCCTTATTCAATCAGTTAATAAAGCACCACTCTAAAATCTAAAACAAGGAATACACGTAATGCCAGCGCGGGCTAACATGACTTGTATCATATTAATTAAGCTCCAATTTTTTGTAGACAATAGCTTGACCCAGCTCAATTAATATTAGCTTTGACAATGAGTTTTCTGCTTTGTGGTTTTGATTTGGTAAACTTGATATATTATTTATTCATATATATTTTTTGAAAGAATTAATAAGTTAATAAAGTAATTATCCTATACTACATATATTTAATTGATAATTTGATCTCTCAAATCTTAAATTAATTTAAATGTATATATATATATATGATGATGATAATTCAAATTTTCTATTTATAGTTCTTAATTAATTTATACAAGAGGGTTACTCCGCACTAGCGCTGCGGAGTCTTTTCATTACAATCATTTTGTTATAGTCATGATGGATACAGGGTGGGGGCACCGAGGGCAAGTGTAATTTAAGGTTTCTCAGGTTTGAAAAAGTAATTTATAAATACTAAATTTAACCCCTTGAATATTGAAATATTGATAGACTATTGAGCATTAAAAAAACTTACTGGACTTGATATTCTTCAATTGAGTAAACACTTTCGCTTTTAAAAAAAAAGCAAACACTTTCAACTCTCTAAATCTTTTCGGGAAAAAAAAACTCTCTAAATCTAAAAATCAAAAGAGACACTACGCATCAAAAAGCCTTTCAGTCTTTGCATCACATTAAAAACCTTTTTTTTTTTTTGTAAAATCACATTGGAAACCTTTACTAATAGTAGTTAATTGTCTTGAACCAAATAATCCTACAGTGCATATATTTGTAATATGACAAAACTATAGAAAATAATAATGTTACCATTATGCATTTCTTAGGAAGTCGTAAAAATTTGAAACTAATCCATGGTATCATGAATTCAATTAGTAATTATTAATATGAGTTACAATTACAAATATGATATAACTATTGGAAAAAGTAGATCTCTCAAGAAATTACCTTGGAATTTAGGGTACAAATGAAATAGTGCAACTATATAAAATTAACAATATAATGCTAGAGTGAAAAAACTATCAGTCAATGGTTGAAAAACTTTTGTAGAACTGGACAACTGAAATGAAACGTTAAAATTTAAATTCCAAATAAGCAAGTGGAAAAAAAAAGGAAACTAAATAGCATCAAAAGGAATGCATCAAGTGTGGATCCCTAAATTCATTTAAAACCCACTAAGGCACTAACAAAGAGCATAATCCAGGGGACATGAACCAAATATATATCAGATTACTTTAATGGCTCAAAACAAACAAAAATCATCAAGTGTGAATTGGGGGCGATGAAGTAAAAAACCAAGTGATTAAATGATAAAAACGGGGCGATTAGCTCTTCCCTGGTTGAAAATTGAAAGGGGTAGTTAGTTTTTTCCGGAGTGTATAAAATTAATATGTAGTATATATTATTATAATTAATGAAAAATTCCCCTTTTAATCACATATATTTTGCCCCACTAATTAGTAACCCGGCTTCTAATAGAGTACTACTATATACAAGTGTGGATCATCATCTCTCGTTTTTTCTCTTTATTTATTTGATGACAATTAACCATCTGAACTTCGTTAAGAGATCATATACTCCCACATGCATGTGCACACATGACATAAATCAAATTTAAAATCAATCAAAATCATCAACTTGATTTGGTTTTAGTGTCACTGATGTGCAAACACAAGTGGGTGGAAAACATTTCTCACTAATTATAGTGAGCCAACTGCCAATGTGTGGCTCAAGCATTGAAAACAAAATATAGTAGTAACATTAAAATGCTAATTATAATGTTTTCTTTGGCCAAATGCATTTATATAATATGGTTAATTAATCAAGTTTTTAATGTGATCCAGGAATAAGCTTAATTAGCAAGAAGAATCTTTGTCAAAAAATAGCTTGACTTCTTCCCACGACACTGCTTTGCCATGGCAACACATACAACATCTAAGTACACCTTTTTTTGGTAGCTATTAAAATCTGACAACAACATTTCTCCAAAGATTTAACTCTCTCATTAATTTCACTGTCCTGCTTCCAACCAATACTTATACATATCAAACCCCTGTTCCAACCAAATTCACAAAAGCTACTAGCTTCCTGCATTCACTTCTTTTTTGAAAAATCTCTTCATTCACATTTAATTTGAAAAACTTGCTTGAAACCCATTTTACAGGAGTGATAATCAAGCATATTAATAATGGCATTGAAACAGATGTTATGGCTCATTTCTCTTCAGTTTTTAGTCTTGGTTGTGAAGATTGGGGCCAAAGTTCCAGCAATCATAGTGTTCGGAGACTCCTCAGTCGATGCTGGAAACAACAATTATATCCCCACGATTGCTAGGAGCAACTTTGAGCCTTATGGTCGTGATTTCAATGGTGGCTTTCCAACAGGAAGGTTCTCTAATGGCAGAATTGCAACCGACTTCATTTCTGAGTCTTTTGGCCTCAAAAGGGCTATTCCTGCCTACCTTGATCCTGGATATAGTATTAAGGACTTTGCTACTGGTGTTACCTTTGCTTCTGCTGCAACCGGCTATGACAATACCACTGCCGATGTTCTTGTAAGTTTTGATCTTCAAATCAATTGCATTTTGGTTCTGTTTTTTAAGAAAATTATGCTGTTTCTTCATAGGTATTTAATAGTATACTTTAGAAAATGCTACTAAAACATTAAACGTCTCATATGCATGTTAAAACTAATTGGGAAAGCATTCAATTTTTTGTATTTAAATTCTGAAATCTCTTTCTTATAAATGGACCAAACAGGTTTTACAAAATGAACTCTAGTGTGTTTATTTTTCTTTGGTATATTAATAATCAAGTGTTATAGTATTATGTTTGTGTGTTCAAACTTACATGGCTTGAGGTAAATGGGCAATTATTCTCTCCCCTTATTATGTCCTTTTTAACCATTCACTCGAGGCAAAATTATTAACATGTAAAAGTTTATGCCTATTTTCCTTTCGTTTCTTATTTCGTCCCTATCTCTTCCTCTTTTTTTTTTTTCTCCCCCTTCATCTCTCTTTCCAACAATATTTACTACATGAAACTACTAAAGCAAAGCATTTAAAAGGAGTAGTTTAGAAGGGTAATTTTAGAAACTTTTAATTAATGTCCATTAAGACAGATAAAATAAGAGACAAAGACAAAACTTCTAGAACTAGACAGATAATAAGCAACAGAGAAAGTAGTTGTACCGTTGTTCTTGATGAAAGAAATGATCTCGATCTCAATCTCAATTGAAATTAGATGATAGATCGAATCCATGAGATCATCACTTTCTTGACGAATGGAGTGAGTAATTACAATATAATACTTTTTTTTTTCTTGCAGAGAGTGATACCACTATGGAAACAATTGGACTACTACAGGGACTATCAAAATAAACTAAAATCCTATCTTGGAAAAGGTAAAGCAGAAGATGTAATAAGCGATTCATTGTACATAATAAGCGTAGGAACAAATGATTTCCTCGAAAACTACTACACACTCCCGGGCCGTTCATCCCAATTCACCATCAAAGAGTACCAAAACTTCCTCATTAACATCGCCGGCAACTTCACGAAGAAACTCTACGATATGGGTGCCCGGAAGATTTCGTTGGGAGGGCTGCCTCCGATGGGGTGTATGCCGTTGGAGAGAACGAGCAATTTCATGGGAGGAAGCGAATGTCTCGAAAGCTACAACAATTTGGCTTCGGAGTTCAATGGCAAATTGAACAATTTAGTGATACAACAAAACAAGGACTTCAAAGGGATGGACATGGTCTTCTCCAATCCGTACGATACTATGTTGGATATCATACGAAAGCCTGCAGCTTATGGTATGTTTTAATTAAATTTAATTCAAATTTACATTAATATCATGCTTTTTTTTTTCTAATTGATTGTGTTGTGTCATGGAAACATTCATGTACCATTTTGAATTTTTTTCTTTTGGTCTTTCCCAACCACCTTCGGCAGCTATTTATGATTACACATATGGTAATATTTGACTTTAGGTAGTTTATGAGTTATTGCTATATTTATCACACCGCTAGATTTGCTGGCCGGTGAGTCTACAAAATGGGACGGTGGTTCCCGGTCATTCCCTCCATAATATTAAAGTTTGAAGTCAAGATTTCTCATCTGAAATTGACTTCTCACTTTTATTTGGTCTATTTTAATGGTCTCAAGGTTTCCATGAATCACACACCCTCTCCTATCTTTTTGATCTAAATGTCACTTTTAGTCGCAATCTTTCCTTGACTTATAATTGTTTGACTAGGTTACCAAAATGATTTTTCCCGTCCGTTTCAAGTTACTAACAATATTTAGAGACAATGAATAAAAATCAATGGCTGAAAATAAAAGATTCACATTTTAATGATCGAAATCGTTCAGATTGAACGTTGATTATCTTTTGAACTCCGAAAATGAAATAACCCCTTTTTTCTAATCTGGGAATGGATTGCAGGGTTCGAAGTTACAAGTGTGGCATGTTGTGCAACAGGGATGTTTGAAATGGGATATGCATGCAGTCGTGCAAATCCATTTACATGTTCGGACGCAGACAAGTATGTGTTTTGGGATTCTTTCCATCCCACGGAGAAAACTGATAAGATCGTTGCCGATCATGTCGTCAAGACTTCTCTAGCCAAGTTCCTTTGATAAAAAGCATATATGGAGTTGATTAATTATGATCGAAATATATATATAGCTATATAATCAAAGTTTAGTATATAAATATAGTAGGCAAATTTTCTCTGTATTATATATATAGATTATGGTTTCTATAATTAATATATAAACTTCGTGTTAATTAGTACTTTAGGCTTATTAATTATGCCTCTTTCCAATAATATGTGATGATAATATAGCACATGCCTTAGCTATGCATGGATTTTATTATTAATAGTTAATGTATACATATAGTCATGTCTAAGATGGAGATTTGCCAATGTTCTTGCGAAAAGAAGCAAAGTGTTTCTACTTTCTAGCACTATATATATAGACTATAGCTAGTAGCCATATATAATGTTGCAATCTCTACTCTGTTTTCTTTGGGGCTATTCCCCTGATTTTCATTGGGGTAATGGGAAATTCCTCTGTTATTGTCGTGCCTAAAATCTTTTATCGCTTCATCCTTTTTAATAACACAAGCTTGCCTTTCAAAAAAACAAGAAGAAAAGAAATTCCTGATCAAAGATAGTAATAATAATATTAAGAATATACGGATACTGATTAATATAATTTGTATACATAAATAAAACTTTGAGATATTTTTGCCGATAATTTATATATGTTACTCCATCTTAATTAATAGAAAGAAATTTAACAACGCCGAGCAAGTTAAATGAATTAGAAATGATTTGTTAATTTTAGATATATAGATTAAACCTAATTTGGGATGAATCAAATATATATATGGGCTTCTTTTTTTTTCCTTTTTTTTTGTTCTTTTCATAAACCTAATTTCTTTTTTTTTTTTTGGTTCTTGAAGGGAAGGGATATTATGTCTATTCCCTCTCTACCAAGATATAGTTGGCCTTTCAAGAGGCTTGAGTTTGAGGTTTCTAGTCACTAATTTGCAAGAAAATGGTATATGGTAATTTCCAGGAGGCGAGTATAAGGTCTTTATGGTATATGATGGATTGAGGCATAGACAAAGTAAAGTGGAATGGTAGAGACTTGTGTGGTTTCAATTTCATATCCCTAAATGCTTCTTCTTTTTTTTTGGCACCTCCCTAAATGCTTATTTATCTCCTGGTTGGTAATTCTAAATAGATTGCCCACTAGAAAAAGGCTTGCCCAATGAGGCGTGGAATTGGAATCAACAACATGTCTTCTTTGTGGTCAGCAAACTAAAAATAGAGACCACCTCTTTTTCATTTGTGCCTACTCTAGGGTTGTTTGGCAGCATGTTCTCTCAACCTATGGGTTCTCTAGGCAAGCCAGATTGGTAGGCTGAGTAACTCTGGAGTTTAGGGTTTTAAGGGTAAATTCTTATTTACCACCATTATGAAGATTGCATAGACAACCTTTTGTTACTTTATCTGGTTGGAAAGAAATGCTTGACTTTATGGTAAACCTCATAGTTCAGAAGATGTTGTTTAGGCACATAAAAGATACTCTTAGATTCAAGCTTCATGGTCTCGCTAGAGGTGATGAATTTGTCAATAAACAGTTATGTGCTAGGTGGAATCTTATCATTTCTTGTCTTGTAACTAGTTCTTAGTTTTTTTTAAAGGTAGATTTTATTGATATTCTTAGTTTATAATGTTCACCTGTAATTTTGTCAATTTATTCTTTTGAACAGATTTTATACTCTATCAAGCACATGCTGCTTCTTCATGGATATAAAATTACTAATTATCAAAAAAAAAAAAGGTTCCTTGAATGCTCAATTAATGAAGTACTATTATTTAGAATCGAAACAAAAGAATCAATTCTTAGAGTCGACTATATATATCATCACCCACCTAAAAACAAAACAAGCCATCCCCACCCTCCACACCCCAAATAATAATAATAATATAATAATAATATAATTAACAGTCATGCAACAAATAAATTATTAGATGATTGAAAGAGAGACCAAATTGCATGAATATCAAATAATTCTTACGTTCCTTAACATATTTGGATAGTGAAACAAAAATATACTGATGGTGCATTATGTGGGGGGAAACATTGCACATGCTTGAGGATGTCAACATTAAAAGTAATTCATCTACAAATTAAATCCTGTCCTTCTTGTACCAGTTCGTTTCTTTTGGACTTTTCGAAAAAGTTAGAAAAAAAAACAATAAAATATGTTCATGTCTCACATAGTTTTCATTATTATTTACTATATGGCTCCGGTCTCCAAAAAAAAGCCTAAACAAGAGAGAGTAGTTGAAGAATTAATTAATAATAATATAGTAGACTTATAAAATTAAAATATAGACATTTAGGTTGTATTTGGGGTATAATACTTTTATACATAAACCTTCATACTTATAATTATTTCATCTTATATATATTTTCAAACATATTTTAAAATTTAGTTCTTACATATAATTATGGAGAGATCTAAGACTAGGGTTATTTTGGTAAAAAAAAATAGGGTTGTTAATTCTTTTTGGTGCATATATATGCTAGGGTTGTTAAATGACATTTTCATGTATAATATTAGAACTTTATAGCTTTGCATTGAAGACATTTTCAAATGGCTGTCACCTATTACAATGTAGCTATAATATTGGGAATTTTTACAATTTTACTCTAAAATCCCATGACATGACATGTCGATGTATACATACATTATACATACCATGTATAGAAATATATTTAATTAATGACAAATTATACAATACACCCTTAATTCAAATAATCACCCTTAATTCATTTCTTTGTTAGAAAGCGCCTTGGGTACATTATACATGCATATATGCGATTCGCTTTCTAAGGTAAACACATACAGTAAAATATATTGATGATATATATTATAATCCATTGATTATATTAGATTAGACAAAAAAAAGAAGATGTCTAGATATGTATATACCCATATTTTAAACGCAACTTTATCTAATCAAATTTAAAAGAATATTGCACTGTATTACATCAGAATCATGCCTTTGGTTATTATAAACAAATTATAAATATATTATTCGAGCTCCAGTCCAGTGTCCACAATATAATGTGCTATCAATGATGTGCTATGAATTTGTGATGAAAAAAATGTGCACGTTTCTAGATTTGTAGTCGCATATACATTGAAACGATCTATTCCAATTTTCTTGAGATAATATTGGTAAGAATTAAACCATGTGACTTCAAGCATTTTTTCTCACATTATCCGTAATTACCCTTTATATAATAATAATAATAATAATATAATAATAATAATAATCATAATCATAATTATTTTATATTTGACCTTTTTTTAAAGTTACAAGTTAAATTTCATCAGGGACGGATGTATGTGTAGTTTAGGGTGGGCACGTGCCCACCCTCAACCTTCAATTTTCTTAATTTTTTGTGTGTAATTTTACATGGTGCCACCTTGATTTGGTTTAGATGTCCACCCTCAATGGATTAACTCGTCAAAATGCTCATTTCTTAATATTTTATATGTAATTTTACATGGTGTCTACCCTTATTTGGTCCTAGATTAACTTGTCAAAAATGCCCATAAACCATAATCACTAAACTATATTAGAAACAAAAGTTCATTTTTAAATTTATGCATAGAATATATTGTGCCTACCCTGAAAAAATTTTCTAGATCCGCCACTGAATTTCATTAAACTATATATTCGGAATATTTCTATATGTCCAAGTTTCTAATGAGAATTCAATCCATAGAATTTAAACCCAAAACCTCAACACGGGTGCGAGATTGATAAATTTTTTATTTTTCAAAAGATTGTGGGGTTTGATTGAATTACTTATTTGTGAAGCCGAAGATCAAGATTTTATTAAAAGGTCATGCGATTGGTTCATTTTTTTAATAAAGTAATTTACTGGCTAATTTAATTTTCAAACAAATCAAATGTCTAATGGCAAATACTCTTCTTTTGGACAAAATATTAAATAATCAGTCTTTAATTAGTAGTAAAAGATTATTACACATTAATTAATTTCAAAGATGAATAATGCTTGTCTTTATCACGCTCCTACATGCGCGTAAATCGCATGCTATCGCTTTCATTTTTTTCCACAGAAAAATCCAATTTAGAAAGACAAAGATGATGGAATGAAATTTCAATGAGACTTCCATAGAATCAAACTTCAAACAAAGCACACACTTTTTAAGTCACAAAAACATTTAATTAACATATTAGTATTAGACCAAAAACCAAAACATTAGACCGAAAAAAGCCTCGAAGGAAAGAATCCCTTCATTTCAATAGCAACAACAGCCATGAAAACGCCTTACAGGAAATTAGGCAAAGTGCACCCTTCGCCGCCGCCGCCAACGATCGCCGACAGCTTGTCTTTGCTTCCGGAAACTATTCTCACCCTCACCGCCGCACTCTCCCTTGAAGACAAACAAGTCTTAGCTTATCTCATCTCATGTTCCGGCAGCTCCTGATCTGCCACCGCCACCAGGAACAAGAACAACTTCCCTGCTGCAGCGGGTGAAAATACAAGCAAGATCCACAGAATTGATCTCGGTGCTGGTTTTGATATTAATAAGGAACATGATCCCACGTTTGAATGCAGTTGTTTTAGGTGTTACATGAGTTTCTGGGCACGTTGGGATTCATCCCCAAACCGTGAGGTGATACATGAGATAATCGAGGCATACGAGGAAGGACTGTTCCGTGAGAAGAAACAAATTACGAAGAACAAGAAAGGGAAAAGAAGGAGAGTTTATATCCATGGTTCCAAGGTTGAAAATAACAAGGAATCTGTTGATTTGAAAGAGCAATTGGAATTTCTGGAAATAATAAAACACCAAGGTGGTGATCATGAAGAAGGGGATGATGTTGATGTTGATCAAGTAGCAGAATATAATTGTTCCGAAAAGGGTTCCATCAGGAAGACTGTGAACTTCATTGGAGACGGTATATGGGGAGTGATTTGGAATAGAAATGATTGATTGATTTTTCAGTTTTTTTTTTGGTACATGATTATTATCTATCTATGTAAAAAGAGATGATCAAAAGAGTGGATAATGCTCTATATGATCTGCAGATTCTCTAATCACTTTATTCTTCATTTTGATTTTCTTTCTTTTTTTCAGGTGCTGAATCTGTTGTATTCGAATAAATGTAATCTCTCCTTTAAGTTGGTAAATATAGCTCTATTTTTACTTTTTACTTTTTCCTTTTTCTTTTATTCAATTTGAAGACTATTACAATCTCGAAACTCTTCAATCCTTTTTACCTGTAATTTGAAGTCATGTAAATTTAGTAAAGCATTTTCCCCTCCTGTCCCCATTTCTATTTAGAAAAACGTGTACAGATAATATGGGACGGAAAAACGTGGACGGAGAGAGTAGTATTATTATATCATCAATTAATTAATGGTAGTGATTAAAAATATTGTCGATCATATACTCCTATTGCTATCTCAATTGATATATATGTGTAAAGCATGAACCTTGAGGTCTTATATATAGATTGAAGTATGATTATATAATTGTGTCACATTCTAGATTATATAACAATATTTAATTAAAATGTTAAAACAAATTAAGCAATATATATTTGGTCACTATACAAAATTTGATTAGTAAATTAAAGAGAATATGCTTTGAATACATATATATATATATATACATATATATGCTTCTATCTCTCATATATATATATATATATATATATATATGTATTAAAAGCAAATATTTGGGTTCTCAAAAAAAGAAGAAGCAAATATTTGGAATATTTGGTCATTATATATGTAGCTTGGATTTATGAGTATATTCTTAAAAGCAGTAATATTATGGAGATCTCTAGTCTTCAACGATATAACTGGAATGTGAAAAAACTACTCAAGTTATGCAGCAAAGCTGATCAGTTTGTTCGAAATAATGATTGGTCTCGACCTGATTATACTTACAAAATTTCTCTGATTTATGATAAGTTGAGGCATCAAAATTCTCGTGTCCCTTGGCAGAGATTAGTGTGGTTTTCTTATAATATTTCTAAGCATTCTATAATTACTTGGATGGCTATTCTTGATCGATTACCTACCAGAGACAGGTTAAGCAGCTGAAATCTCCAATTGGATATTGTGGATTGTGTGCTGTGTGGTCAACATACTAATTGTAGAGACCATATCTTCTTTGCTTGTGATTACTCAAAAAAGTTATGGGAAAGAATTTTTAAGCTTGCAGATTGACAAGATCAGTTGGTAATTGGCAGTATGAACTTCAGTGAGCTACTTCAAGACTTAAGGGAAAATCTCTTCTCTCTTTAGTTTTGAAATTAGCATGGAATGCATATTGCTATGGCATTTGGAGGGAGCGTAATACCCACATTTTTCAACAGAAAATGCACACTGTTGAGCAGTCTTTCCAACTTATTGCTGACTCTATCAGGCTTAGATTACTTGGTCTTAAAAATGTTGCTAAAGATACTATCAATATTTTCATTTGTAATAGTTGGTGTTTGCAGCTAGATTGGTAATTATTTCCTTTGTAAACAACTTGAGTCATTTGTATCAATTCTTGTAGCAGCTACTCTGATGAGTAATACATATTTATCAAAAAAATAATATTCTTCCGCGTTGATTAAATAAAAACTATAAATCCATATATCCAAGAACTCAAATTCGGGAATGGGAAATATTTTTCCCAGTAATTTGTCGGGGTGAAAGCAAAAGCATGAATTTCCAATTCTGATTGGGTTAAATGGCACCCAACATCTTCACCAACTCAAGGGCCGACCCAATTGTTTAAACATTGGGCCGCAGAAAAATCACTATTACTAGTCCGTGCTCCTGTTATTAATATTAATCCACGAGGCAATCACAAATATTGTTGTTTTGTTCAAATGAGGACATGAAATATCTTGTCTCACTTTTTCGTAACAGTAACACTCTCAAGTCCGTGCTCCTCTGTCCTCTCAGAATCTAATTTTTAAGAGCTCCCCTCCTTTGCGTACTCGTCTCTCTCCTCAAAACCTAACTTCCAACTTCTCCCCTTTCCCCAAATCTCTGCCTCTCTATTAATTTTGCAGGTAAATCTCTTAAATCTATATATATATATATATTCTACTGTTTGGAGCCATGAAGTTACTCTTAGGTCTTCCTTTTTCTGCTGAATCTCTAACTCTTGATGGATTTGAATTTGCAGAAATGGGAGAAACAAGAGACAACGATGCTGATGAGGAAGATGAGGAGAAAGCCTCTGACTCTGTTACGGCAAAAGTCGATGGCAAGGCCACCAAAGTGAGTTTTACTCCCTTTCTATTTTTGTTTCTTTTTTATTTATATTTTCTCTCTATGAAATCATTTATTATTTTAATTGTTTTCATGATTTGAGGAATTGATATGTCTATGACACAAAGTTAGGGGACAATGTGATTTCAATCTCAAACGGAGGGACAATCCAAACCTTACTCTGTTACCCATATTGCTTTTAGATTAAACTGAGTATTTTAAAAGTGATGGAGGCATTAATTCTTTCGTTTGTTAGGCGCTTGTTTACGGGAACTTGAATCTTGATAGCCTGCGTTTTGTATTGATTTACATGGATATCAAAATGTATGTATCTGAGTTTTTTTTTTTTTTTTTTTTGGCGGTAAGAAAGAAAGCTTTATTAATGAAAGAAAGTTCAAAAGGATTACAACTTCAAAACAGAAAGAGAAAAAGCCAGTTAAGGAATTTAAAGGGATGAGCAAAACTCAACACAAATTCCTTAACCAAAGGAAACAAAATCAATGAGGTGCTGGCACTCCGTCTTTGCTCCAGATTCCAACCAAGGAAGATGGTGGTTGATGCACTCCGTTTTTTTTTTTTTTTTTTGGTTTAATTTTAACAATTTTTCTAAGGTGCAATTGTTGGTTATGTGGCGTGTAGTAAAGAAAGCTTACATATTCTAACAAAAATATGTTTCAACACAGTTGATTTGTTTACATATTATAGTCTGTATAATGTAATCTTATTCTCCTCCTTGGTTTTCTAATACCTTCTTTCAATAGGAAGTAGAAGAAGCATTCACTTTTGGGGGTACTCCAGAGGGTGATCAAGTCCATTCGGCTAAATGCATGCAGCAACTATTTGAGAAAATAAGGCGTCATAAAGTCAATATTAATGGCAATGTCTGCACTGTGATAGTGACAGCTTTGGCTCTTGAGGTAGCTTCTTTCTTCAGATTGTGTGAGTCCAAATTTTGATATATTGAACATTTGACCAACCAATGGATATGTCTTTTTGATTCCATCCCCCTCGGCATGCCTATATTTTGCTTTAGGTCTTTGTGAAGGATAATTAGATGGGTCGCTAGTGTTTGTTTGACTAGTTTAGACAGTCTGGAAGTTAAGAATGGGGAGTTATTCCCATATCAGGATTGTTCTATAATGGTCCTAGGAGTGACCTGCTGAAATGCGTTCATAAGATGAAATAGATGTTGTTCATACAAACAATATTATCATTCCTGATCATTCATGTCATCCAGCATCATGTTCTCACACATATATTTTGAATTTGTAGGGTTGGCAAAGGGAACTTGATCCAGGATATGATCTGTTGAAAACAATAAAAAAGGTGCTATCCGATTGGCGATGGCCAATACATGTTTCCTACACTATAGCTTATCAAATGTACAAGGAGCGACAGCAAGAGTGGAATAATCCATATGCACTGTAATCTTTATTTAGAAACAATTTCGACCCTAGAAATATAACCATCCCTAAAATTAACATGGGGGCATTTGGATCATAGTTATATTTATTATATTACATTAGTAACATTACCATGGGATGACCGAGTTTGGTTTTCTTTTCTCTAACATCATGTAATTACATACCATGGGAATTTAAGGATTTTGTTCATTAAACTTATATAATTATTTTGTAGTATTTTGTTAATTTATGATTTAAGAGGGAAATCCTAAGCAATCTGGCTAAATGACGAGTGTTCATAAAAGGGAAATGACGAAGAGATGTGAGCTTGAGAAAAGAGACTGATTACAAATGTTCAGTCTGATAGAAACTCTCCCAAGAAGAGAGCTTACTGCTCGAAGCTGCAGGTTTTTTTTTTGCAACTCGAAGCTGCAGTTTATCCGATGCCTTCTAGTGCCAGAAAATCTCAAATGCGATCTAGCAGCAAAACTTTTTTTAGGCCTCGCCCGTTTTGTTTCTTCTTCAGAGTTGGGAGATGCAAATAGCTCGATATCATTCATTATGTTATTATTATTATTTACTAATAGCTTAGTGTTTATTTGTCAAAACTGTTTTCGAGTGTGGCCATGTTCCCTGCATTTACTTTTAAACTCAATTGATAGAGGTTAATTTTTTTTACTAAACAAGCCCCTGAACTTGTAGCGTTTAGACGTTTTACCCCCTCAACCGAACGGCTCCGTTAAGTTGCTGACGTGGCAATGCCACGTGACATTGCCATGTCAGATCAATCTAACACACGTGGCATTGCCATGTTGGACCAAACTGCTGATGTGGCAATGCCACATGGCATTTTGTGCCACGTGGCAATGCCAAGTCAGCGACTTAACGGAGCCGTTAGGTTAGAGGGCAAAACGTCCCAAAATTGAAGTTCATGGTGTAAAATGTCCAAGATTGAAGTTCGGGGTCAAAACATCTAAACACTGCAAGTTTAGAGAGCAAAATGATAGATTAGTCAATTTTTTAAAAAAAAAAGATTATCATTTTACCGGATTGTTCTTTGGCCTTTGTGCATAACATGAAAATGAAAGAAGGGAGAATGGAAGTTTGTAAAACTAAATCTAAAAAGATTGTATTTCAAGAAATTTAATACCAATGTATATATACACCAAGTTGGTGTTCTTCAAAATCCAAATCAACTTTCCTTCGAAAAAAAAAAATCCAAATAACTTCACTCAAAAAAATCCAAATCAACTAACGAATGACTAGTCTATTGCTAGATAATGGCGGCAGCCTCTCACAACAACATCTCCAAATCCCTTATAGAGAGATCGGATACCCTCACACTTCACAATCTGATAAAGCGCACGCATCTCGGGATCCCTTGTACCTAATCGAACTCGTCGTCATCCTCCTGCTGGCAGTTTCGAATGGGTAACGAGCAAACATACCGCAACAAAGTAATCCATATCCAATGCTCTGCACAATCCCAAGAAAAATTGATTAGTAATCAAACTGATACCAATAACTTAGAATAGAAATTGGAACCCGAACTATACTTATTGAGATATAAATTCTTACCTCACGCTTAATGTCCCTCTCAAACCGCTTCCATGGGTCGAAGGTAGTGGTGAACACTGAGGCGATCGCCATCCCAGTCAGCATCATCGGATATCCTCTATACAATCCGAGGGGGCCATCCATCCGAAGGGTTTTCTTGCATACATCTCTGAACCCATCGAATTGTCTACCGCTCTGCACATCGATGGCCATTCGTGTCGCAGCATGATACAATGGGTATACGACAGACAGACCAGCAGCAGATGAGATCGCACGAACCCCAAAAAATCCCAAATAGAGGAGTTCGCTGTCAATCGGATAACTCCGATCAACTGGGGCAGCACAATAAGTGAGTACCTACATAAGTCATAAATAATAATGCTTAAAGCTTTAATAAACAAACGAGCGCTTACAAGTAAATGGTAACAATAAAAAACAAAATTTTTTAGTATGCTATGAACAATGATGTTTAAGTAGTACTTAACTCTCTTAATTAAACATATTTCATATGGTTTTATTGTAAAAACTTACCGCACTGCAAGCCAAAGCACTAACTCTTGCTGTGTTGCCCCTCCATAACGACAGTACACCCTCAGTTTTGATTGTTCTAGAAAAACAATCAAACATGCCTGCATAGGGTTGAGTGAGTCGACCTGTCTTCAGCAGCTCCCCTTGGTTCTGGAGTAGAAACCTCATGCGTTCGAGAGGAGCCCCAACGACACCAACAATAGCCATGTTCTTGCAGCGGTTTACAACATCAGAATACTTAGGCATAAGACTCTCTAAAGGCGATTGAGCACTGCAATTTAAACACGATGTTTAGGGGTATATATGATATTTAAAGAAAAAAAAAACAGTAATATATAATATAAGGTCTAATATGGAAGCTCACCAAAAGATAAACTCTAATTTTGTTGCTTCTTTTATCTTGCACAAATGATTTACCAATAAAATTGCTGCCACCAATTTGTTCACTGCATGTAGAAAATCAAAGTTAGCAGCTAGATGAAACTCAAATGAAAATGCTTAGTATCAAAGCTCATAGCAACATGCTTGATCAGTGTAGTTTAAGCAGTTAAATTTCCAGGAGTTATATTTCCTTATTCTCTTGAATTCTATAACTG
Source organism: Corchorus capsularis (assembly GCA_001974805.1). Lineage (NCBI taxonomy): Eukaryota > Viridiplantae > Streptophyta > Magnoliopsida > Malvales > Malvaceae > Corchorus > Corchorus capsularis. The sequence goes on from AWWV01016501.1 coordinate 72,263, forward strand.
TTAAGAAACCTTAAGAAGGCATGTAGCTGGTTCGCGAGAGCGGTGTGGTTTGGTACTGGCCTAGGGATAAGGACTCGTATGTTCGAGGGATACAAACATAGTGGATTGGATATGGATGTGGCTGGACAAAGATCCACAAAGTACAGAGCAAGGGAAAGAATTCACAGCAATTTTCACTACTACTCTATGGTTCTTATGGATCCAAAGAAATGAACTCTACTTTGGAAAAGAGACCAAATCCAATGTCTGTTGTTTTAAAGGGTAAAGCCTATGCACTGAGTATCCTTGAAGCGGTGGAAACAGAGGATTTCCAGGTCATAAAAAAATAGTCAAAGATTGCACACTGAAGTACTGAATGCAATGCCAAAAATAACAAGAGGTGAGTGAGTGGTGCGTAGTAGCACTTCTGGCAAGAGACTATGCAGGAAACACTATAATGATAGCAAAGAGTATAAGTGTGGAAAGTAAACTCATGGCCAGAAATAGGTTTGTTAGAATGGCATTGAAGACCTTGTTACATAATGGAGCTACAAAATTATGGGTGGAGTGTGGGGACAGAAGATGGATCAAGGCGTTTAAGGGTGCAAATGGGGTACACTGGAAGCACAAACCAGTAGTCCAAGACATTGACGAGATTATGAAAGGTTTCCATTTCATAAAATTCTTCAAAGAAAGTCATCCCTTGGCAAAAGAAATACGAAAAATGGCTCGGCAAATATGAAGATATCCTTCACTTGGCCATAGAAGATCCTTACTTTAGTTCTTTATGGGTTGTATGTTTTATCTAATGTTTTGGATAATCCAACAATTTGATTTACATATATATATATATTAAAACATAAGAAATTGAGGTGTTGTATCAGCATCATACCTTACACCTTCAAAGCTATAGACATCAGGTGATTCCTTGACAATATCCGAGTTATGAAGGGATGCTATTTTTGGAACCTGAGGTTTGGGATTTACAGATGTTTGGATACCAGATTTAGTCGTCTTCTCATTGCAGTTTGAAGGAATGGCTCTCAAGCTGCAAGAGTCCAGAAAGATTTGCAAAGCTTATAGCCAGTGATTTGCTAAATGGTTTCAAAGAAAAATTAATTGTTAGATTATAGATATATAAGGTCTAATAAGACTCACCATTTTAAAAGGACAGACTCTGCTTTTATTACTTCACTAGAACTATCAGGTTGTGATGGTTTAGCCAAGTGAGAAATGGTTTCCTCTGATCTTCTGGAAAACCTAGAGCAAATACCCCCAGCTTCTCTATCTCTTTTTGATGTTTCACTGACGGTTTGTTCACTGCATCTAGAAAATCAAAGTTAGCAGCTAAAACTCAAATGAAAATGCTTAAGCTCATAGCAACATGCTAGCATGAAATTTTCCAGGAGTTATATTTCTTTATTCTCTTGAATTCTATAACTGTTAAGAAACCTTAAGAAGGCATGTAGGCTTGGGTTCAAATCCAAGCAATCCTTTCTAATTTTCAGGAAGAAAAAATGGTAACATAACTGTCATAACAGATGCTGATAACTAATTTACTATCACTTTATTTGCTTTTTCAGTATCCAATGCTGTTTTTGTGTTCTCCTAATTTAACTATGACTCTATGAGGGAAAGTTTTCAACTTATAAGTTATAATATCCAAAAGAAAAATAGTGCATAGCCATTACAGAGCAGTCCATGGATTATTTTCAGGTGAATAAAGAAAATCTAGTGACAGCTGATTATGCAGGGTACACTAGATGGAAAAAAGATGACCCTTCTGTTTTCATAGTGACAATAAATGGAACGGCTCATAGTGAATACCAAGTGACTAATGGTTATGGACCAGAAAAAAATGCAAAAGTTAATGAGGTAAACCAGCAAAAGCCACTAAATACTTGATCAACATATCATTTTCAGAATGTTTTAACCCTCCATAATCTATATTCGTCCAAACATATACTAACGCAAAGGAAATGCTTTCATATCATAAAAGGAAGAGAACAAGAAAAAAAGGGCATGTACCTGTTCGATGAAACCAAACGAACTTTGGCACTATGTAGGGACTGCTGATCAGGGAGTTCTGAGGTAACTGCCCTGTTGGACAAGGTACTTGATATATATTTTTGATGAATAGACCCCTCGGTGGTAATTATTTTGTCATCAACATTTTCTTCTGCATCTGAACTAGTGTTTGTTCTTGTTCCCTGAGTACAAACTTCCGCCTGCATGTTGGAAACAGTTTCTTGATTTGAAATATTCCCAGTGAGGAAATCCATGGGTGAACTTTGCAAGAACTGCTGATCATCAAGTTCTGAGGAAACTGTGCTGTTTGACAAGGGCCTTGATTTACATCTTTTTTCGACAAGGGTATCCACTATTTTCTCCGGAGGAATTCCTGATCCTTCTCCTGCAACGGGATCTCCATGTGCAAGCCCTTGTAAGGGAACTAATTTTACAGAAATGCTATCTTCTATAGAATTGCAAGGCTCTATGCCACCCTTGGATGTCTCAGTTTTTGGATTGGCCCCATTAAGTTTCGCAGTTATGCAACAAGTCTTCCCTCCCTCAAGTGCCTGTTGAATGCTAGAAATTTCACTGCTCTCCAAAGCAATGGGCTTGCTGTCCTCAGATTTCTGACAATCGAAACCATCTAACCTGTGGGGGAAGATATTCAAAATGATTTATGAGAAGTTAGACTTATATGCTGAAAGTAAAACGTTGTGATGATTCAAACATTGTAGCATTTTATCCACTCACTCATTAAAATTGAAAGATGTAAAACGATCTTTTTTCTCTTGTTGCTTCCCCCTGGTAGTTTCCTCTTTATACTTTTCCTTATCTATTGCAGTTTCTTTTGAGGGTGATGATGGCATGTCCATTTTGAATGATGGTAACTTGTTAAAATTACTGTCCACATTGAAGTCCATATCCCTGAAAAGAAAATTTTGTCTTGTAAGTATTAAACTATCCCGTCTGAACAATAAACAGAGGTACAGTAAGGTCATGAAAAAGGAAACGGAAGACAACACAATAGCACACAATTTTATGCAGGGTACACTAGATGGAAAAAAGATGACCCTTCTGATTTCATAGTGACAATAAATACAACGGCTCATGGTGAATACCAAGGGACTAATGGTTATAGACCAGAAAAAAAATGCAAAAGTTATAGAAAGAAATGGGGGAAGCGAGAAAACAAAGACACCGTACTTGATTTATACCTGTTTGATGAAACCAAAGGAAGTTTATGAGTTGGATTCTGGATATCATTCTTAGTTCCAGTGTTGTCTGATATCTCTTCTGATGAGCTTGCAGTGGAAATATCTTTCAGAATTATATCACCTTGCACTGATTGAGTTTCATGTATTTCTGCTGGGATATTGCCACTTCCCGTGTTTCTGTCATCTTTATCACTCTCTGATGGTGGAGATGAGTTCTTCCAGTGCATCTTTTCATTAATGGACCCTTCAGTGGTTATTATTTTGTCATAAATGTTTTGCTCTGCTTCTGAATAGACTTCTGTCTGCATGTTGGAAACAGTTTCCTGGTCTGTATTGTTCCCAATGAGGGAATCCAGGGGTGAACTCTGTAGGGACTGCTGATCAGGGAGTTCTGAGGTAACTGCCCTGTTGGACAAGGTACTTGATGTATATTTTTGATGAATAGACCCCTCAGTGGTAATTATGTTGTCATCAACATTTTGTTCTGCATCTGAACTAGTGTTTGTTCTTGTTCCCTGAGTACAAACTTCCGCCTGCATGTTGGAAACTGTTTCTTGATTCGAAATATTCCCACTGAGGAAATCCATGAGTGAACTTTGTAAGAACTGCTGATCATCAAGCTCTGAGGAAACTGCGCTGTTTGACAAGGGCCTTTCTTCGACAAGAGTATCCACTATTTTCTCTGGAGGAATTCCTGATCCTTGTCCTGCAACGGGATCTCCATGTGCAAGCCCTTGTAAGGGAACTAGTTTTACAGAAATGCTATCATCTATAGAATTGCAAGGCCCTATGCCACCCTTGGATGTCTCAGCTTTTGGATTGGCCCCATTGGCTGTTGAGAGTGGATCAGAAAGATCAGAAGCCTCTATGCCATCCTTACATGTCTCAGCTTTCTTACTAGTCTTCCCTCCCTCAAGTGCCTGTTGAATGCTAGAAATTTCATTGCTCTCCAAAGTAATGGCCTTGCTGTCCTCATTAAAATTGAAAGAGGATGTAAAACGATCTTTTTTCTCCTCTTGTTGCTTCCCCCTGGTAGTTTCCTCTTTATGGTTTTCCTTATCTATTGCAGCTTCTTTTGAGGGTGATGAGAAGTCAAGATCAGGCATGTCCATTTTGAATGATGGTAACTCGTCAAAACTACTATCCACATTGAAGTCCATATCCCTGAAAAGAAAATTTTGTCTAGGTAAGTATTAAACTAGCTAGCCTCAGTTAATTATCCTACTCCCCAAAGGTATTTTGTAATGCAAAGTGCACATGATGGCATTAATAACAATGAAGGCATGGTCTGAACAATAAACAGAGGTACAGCAAGGTCATGAAAAAGGAAACCGAAGACAACACAATAGCACACAATTTCAAAATATGATTATGATATATACTATAAGAATATATTACTCTAACCGAGATAAATTCATCAAAACAGTTAAATAATGGGACACTCATTTACAATAACAAACTAAAAGCTCCAAGAATTGGCAGCACTTACAGCTTGTCAGAGTTGAATGTCTTTTTCTTGCCCTTTGAGATTGTCCCGAAGCTAAAATCCATAGCATCATCTTCTGTGACTGGCATAGATTTCCAGGAGCCAAGAAAATCCTTCCCGAGTTGCTCATCTGTTTTGTGTTGAATGTAGCATCTTAGTGCATAATTCAATTCAAGTTGAAACAAAGAAAATTTTGTAGCATTATCTTTAGTCTTTAGTTTCGACTGACAAGTTTTTAATTATGGTAACGATACTCATTACTGTCCAGTTGGAAGAACTGTGCAAACAGAATATAACACCATTAGCTATAATTACCTGTGTTTGCTATTCCAGGTTTTGACTGCATGATCCCCTGACCATAAATTGAAGATGGATCCATAGGCATGGATCTCTGTGCACCACCCAAGTTAACTTCACTTTTAATGTCCTGCAAGGGGAAAAATTAAAGAATAATTAATTTCAAAAAATTGAAAGAGTTAAGAGTATAATACTTAAGTTGAAAAATATTGCATAAAATGCAGGATCCAAAATTCTAGCAATGGCAGTTTGTAGAGTCCATGCCTGCATTTGCTGCAATGCTGCAGTTACACTTCCATGATTTCCTTGAACCAGTTGACTGCATCAGAGAAAGAGGTTTTATTGCGTCATTAACAAGAGAAAAAAAAAAGGTTAATTACAATAAACAAAACATGTTATGTAAAATTTTCATGTATATCTACCCAGGATGATTTGTAGCTGATTTTAAGAGGGCCATCCTAGAATCAAGAAGTGGCTGTGAGGTCTCTGAATTGATTGCATTTGGGTGTTTCATGCGCTCTTCATACATTTTTGCTGCCAATGCACTTTCATTTGATTGCCCAAGCACACCTTTAGATCCAATAGCATTTACAGGACCACCCAAAGAAGGATGATTAGGATCCCTAGGGTGCAACTGAGCTTGACACATCAGCTGCAACTGCTGCATCTGTAGCTGTTGTTGCTCCTTTGCTTTGATTTGTTGTGCCTGTAAATAATACCATAATGGATTGAGAAAAATCTGTATGAAATGCACAATTGATAAGAATTTACAACAATGCTTGCTAAAGTTGTAAAAGGCCACCTCAATGTAAGCTGCGGCAGACTCTGAATGCTTGTCATTTGTTCTTGATATAAATATGTCCCAAAAGACAGACCACCACTCACAAAGAAACCCACCAGGAGCATCAATCGCTGGTTAGATAAGCAAGTTGTATATTAATCACATATACTCAAAACTAAATTTATCAACCAATAATATGCTACACCGATTACAACATAATCAGGCCACTGGAATCAAATTCAACTTTAATTTCAAAGTACAAATCCCCATCATACACCATTAATTTTAAAAAGATAAACAAAACACATTTCTCCCATCCAGATAATATAAGGACTTTGCCACTTGTGATTCGGTATCTGACACATGAATGCCACATTTGGTTGGGCAAGTCATTTCAATTTCTAGGAATACCAGAGTAATCAATTGCAAAAGATTAAGAATCACCAAACCAAAAATTAGATTACTGGATAGTGATGCATATTTCTCAAAAGTACTTTTTACATACTTTTCTCATAGATACTATAACTTTCTAGCACAACCACTAGTAATAAAACATTACCAATTAGTTAGGAATGGAATGTGAATTTAAAACCTTGCATCTAAATCTTTTCCTGCTACTATTAACGTAGGACAGAGAAGAAAGAAAAAACATTATAAATTGAATTTCTCAATGCATGCGATATGCATAAGGACAGAAACTGGAATACCTAATTTCTCCTTTGATTTTGAATCGACAGCTGAAGAAGTTGCGTTCTTTGGCTCTGCCATCTGCAGGCAATATAGATTAATCTAATTTAAATGCAGCCATGAGCCATCCAAAAGGCTGTCAAAATGAATTGCTAAGGAAAGAAAGAAAATGAGATGCTTCTGCGCAACAGACTCCAAGCAATGATGTAAAAGGTAAATATAAAGCAGGTGTGAGAACTTCAATGTCATTCATTCAAAATCAACCATCATCAACTATCCACAGGATCCGATGCATGTGTCATGTGTCTAACATATGCATCTCTTGAGAACACATATAATCAGTTAAAAATCAAGGATCAAACTCAAATTCTACATGATCATCAACTCAGAATACTTAATCACCGGAAATTCCTACGTCAAATTAGCAACAACAAAATCAATGCATGACAATCCTCGAAAAAAGGCTCTATCAATCATTTTAACAGTTAAGATAAGTGCTTCAATAAAAGGAAAAGAAGTTTGTAAATGTAACTTGATGAATTCAACAAAATCAATGCAAAGAATGATATACAAAAAAGCTAAAGGCGATTAGAAGTAAAATAAAGAGACAATGAACATCAAACAAATCAAGTGATCGTTACAGAGAGTTAAAAATGAAGTCAGACCGTTCCACTGCCTAGAACAGTTTCGAAGTAAACAGAGGGACTTAATTCACCAAAAACAAAACGAATCAACAAAAAGGATCTGACAGAGAGATGCAACAATTTTCGAAGTCAATTCCAAATCGATCCTCGGAGTTCAAAAAAAAGTCGATAAAGCATTTTGAAAGTTAAAATAAATGCTTTTTGTAGATGTAACTTGGATCTCTTACATTTAGAGCTTCAATCTGGGGAAGATGAAGGGAGGAGGCCGTTTGTTTGGCAGGAAAAGGTTTGAAAAACGAAAATTTTAAACCGAGAAGAAATTAACGTTAAAACTTCAAACTTCAAATGTTCTATCTGTTCTCTATTTATCTCACGGAGGAAGAAGCGGGAGCAACTGGCCAGCGCCTTTTGGGTTTAACGAGCGGCCTGGTTATGTGGGTTAGAGCCCGTAGACCAATTAACCAAATAACCTTTTTAAATTGTACTTTTATGTGTTGCCAAAAAAATTAGTACTTTTTATGAGGGCCCAAATCGCCATCCATATTGAAGTCCATATCACTGAAAATAAAATTTTTGTCTTAACGAGACGGTGAGTCGTTTTATACAGTGAGGCATTTTATAGTAGGAATTTTTCTCTGCAGAATTAAATAAGGGCCGAAGAAATTAAGAGGATGGCAAAATTGGTAAGAAAAAAAATTCACTTAGGTTATGTTTGTTAAATGAAGTACTGAAAATTTACGTATTGAATTTTTTTTTTTTTTATATATGAGGGAAAGAAACGAGATTACACAAAAGAAATTAAATGGCCCTTGGCCATGCTACTGTTAGGGCATCAGCTGCAAGTAGTGATGTGAGCTCTGGAGGAGTAGATGGATGGGTATGGAGACCCAATGGAAAGTGATCAAAATGAGTGGTCAACCAATCAGCACACTTGTTGGCCTCACGATAGATGTGATTAATTGAGCACTTCCAAGGACGAGCAATGAGTTCTCGTATAGCAAAGAGTAACCTGTTTTGAGGGCCCTTATTAAGGCGCAAAGAATTAATCTTCGATATAGCACTAAGAGAATTTTTATTACTACTGAATTTGTGGGTGAAAAAATTATTTGATAAGCAACTTCATATGAAATGTAGAAAAGATATGTCTCTTGATATTTTTGTACGAAAATATTTTAAAAAAATACATTGGTAACAATTGAAGAGGAAAGAATTATTGATAAAGGGAAAGAATGTGATTTAAATATCAAATATTTTCGGGAAAATTTCAAAAAGGGGCACTCCACCAATAATATTTTATCAATTGGTCTAACGAAGATAAGGAATTATTATTTGATAAATCATGCTTAACAAAATTAATAAGAAGGAAATTGTAATTACTCTTTTAACCTTTGTAAATATTTAGTAGTTAGATTTGTTTTCTCCAATTCCACGATCAAACCCTATTTGTATTCATCAATTTTATTTTATTTTTTTCCACTCAAATAGAACAGAAGAAAAATCAGAGCAGTCGTCTCCCATCGTGAATAAAAAGCAAATTTCCTATTTGAAAATTTCGAATTAGAACCAATGCCTCTCGTTGATTTTCATTCTCCAAAAAAAAAAACTAAAGAATTTGAAATCCACCATGGCTGATTATGAAAAGAAAACCAAACACCTCATCTGGGTCTACAAAAATGACAAGATGGTTCTCCACTACTGCATAAAATACGTTCTCGGTCTTTATAAACTGACGAGACCTTAGCTGTCTATAGCAAGCAAAGTGAGATGGATTGTGTTAATTAGGTAGTCATCAGGCAGAAACAAATCTTGATTTCCGTTTATAATAATGGAAAGCCAGTATCACCGATGGATGGCGTTTTGAAGATTTCGCCTAGGCTTTTCACCAAGTTAATTTTCGAATTCGCAATGGAGGGAGTTAAGACTAAGTATGAACTGGTTGGTATAGGATTTGTTGTTTTTTGGATGTGGCTTTACTTTTCTCTGTCGATAAGTAAATTTATAAATCTAACCTAATTTGATTGGTTTCTGCTTTATGCAGTAATCAGTTGCATTTTATAATTTGTTTTCAATTGAAGGTGGATGAATACCAGGGGGAATTTGTGTTGAATAATTGCATTTCTAATTTCTTAGAACCTCTTACACAAGCAAAAATGCATTTATACAACCATCATTCTCTGGGATATTTGTCACTTGAAGCATATTTTCCCAAACAACTTTCCAGCTGGTGTGACCAGACCCAATTTGGCTGACATTCACATAAGAATCTGGGGGAGATGAGATGGCCACTAAAGATGCAAATGAAGAAAATTTTTAAAAAGGAGCCCATAAGCCCAATAGTCTTTTAATTCTTTTTTATTCAGCAAGGTTAAAAAAGTAATTACCATTTCCTTTTTATTAATTTTGTTAAGTATGATTTACCAAATAATAATTCTTATTCTTCACTAGACCAATTAATAAATATTCTTAGCGTAATGCCCCTTTTTGAAATTTTCCCAATATTTTCTTAAGTACTATTGTTGAATAGAAAAAATAACTATGGACCTACTTTTTATTTCCAATCCTTTTTCATTGAAAATTTTAAATTAAGTGATTTATTACCATTAATTATCAAACACATTGAAAACATTAAAACATTGAATTTTTTTCATTTTCAATGGTTTGAAAATTTTCTAACTGTTTATAAAAGAGGCCCTTACTTTACTTTATAGTATGTCTAGAGTCGGGGAGTAAATAATAAGGTGGACTGCCAACAACATCTATACCTTTTACTTTAAAGAGAGGCCAGCGGGTTCCTTATTCATGTAACAGTGCGAACTCTCAAAATTCAATTAACAACCTTTTACTTTAAAGAGAGGCCAGCGGGTTCCCTGTTCATGTAACAGTGCGAACTCTCAAAATTCAATTAACACATCTCATCCAATTTTAGTACCCACCCGTTTGCCTTACCCCCCTACCCAGTTGGGTTATCCAACCAAGTTGTTTGCCCGATTTTCCCCCTTCCTCGCAATTCGTTGGCTTTGTTAGGTTACCCGTCCCCTTTCTTTTTCCCTATCGTATTCGTTCCTCCTCTAGATTCAGCTTTCCTCTTTTGCTTCCAGAGTTTTTCCTCCTCTTTTGTTTCTAGATTCATCTTTCGTATACTTCGTTTCTACCCTTATTCTTGCTTTCGGGTTACTCGGTTCATATCCTCCGTTTGCAAATGCTTACAATTTGGGATTGTTGCTTTTGGGACATGGTTTGGAGGCTTGATGAGCTGTGCAACGTTCCCAGTTGAGTAACCACTTTAATATACTCCCGGTTGTATGGCTTAACGTTTTTTGTGATAATTCCCCCATCAATAAATCGATTCGGGATATGCTGCGAAAGACTAAGACTCTCTCTCTTTCTTCTTAGCATCTCCTTTTGCATATCAATATTTATGGTATTCATTGAAGATATCTTAATAGTTTTTTGCAAATTGCAGCTTCATCATCCTTTTGGCATGGCTTTCTGAGTTTTAAGGTTTGAGGTCCTTCTGCTTTAATATTTACAGGTTTGTGTATTTCAGTTTTCTGGTTTTGGCTCTCGAGTCTATGTTCTTCTCTACCTGCTCCTGCTTTCCTCTTCACTTTCCATTCAAGATTTGTTTTTTATATGCTTAAAAGGATATGCACGACAATTATAGTTTGTATGGATTCTTCAATGAAGTGGAATGCGAGGATCTGATTATTTGATTTGTTCTCATAGTCAATATGCATTTGCTGATGAATTTGCCTATTTCTCTTATCTTTAAGTGTCTTCTGGATTTTGGGGTTGAATGGGTTTGTGATCAGATGATACAAAATGCTTCAACACAAAGCCCGTTGCTTTTTGGCACATTAACAATTTATTTAAGCATATAACTTGGGCAAAGATTGTTTGACCATTGCTCTCTGGGTAGTGATTTCATTTTGTATTTACAAAGTAGTCAATAAAGTTAGAATATAAGAGAAATTAATTAATCACATTGTAGACACGTTATTTTTGCTAGGTGTCCATCTTATTTAGTCAAACCTTTTTCAATTCTAATTGAGTCAAAACTTTTATTAAGCCTTATACTAAACCCAAAAACACAATAATTCCCCTTGCTCACCTTTCTTCATTTTAAAACCCCATTTCTTTGCTTTGTTCCTCCGATTTCCCTTTTAAATTATGTTTGGGCTATTTTGCTTTGGGTCGTCTCTTCATTTGGGTCGACCTTACTATGGTCTTCTAATTTCGCCTTGGGTCAGAAATTGATTTTATTTAAATCCTTTTGGGCTTTTATTGTGTTTGGCCACTTCGTTGAAATTCACTTAAGTTTAGGTTTCAGCCTTACCTTTGTTTTGGGCTAGCGCTAGAAATTCAAGGCAGGATTAAAGAAAATAAATAAAGGAGCAGGTAATTAAAGTGTCATTCATTTCCTTTTATTAGGACATTTTTACATTTTATTTTCCCTTCGAATACAAAAGGACTAAACATTACATCCCCAAATAAAATTTAAAGTGGATCACGTGGTCCACTTTTCTCCTTTCTCTCCTTAATCTACCCTTTCCCAAATTTGCAGCTTCAAATCACCTGCAAAACAGAGACCAAAGGAAGAGTCATTAGCATTTTTAAACACAAATAAAAGAGACAAATTGCAGCAGGAAAATGGTGCTAAAGAGCGTGTAAACAGGATGTAGGTGCCAAGTATAGAGGTCACATGTACACACAAATGCAAAGCAAAGGCAATATCTCCATATGGTAAGCTCCACAGTATGCAGTGATGCAATCAACAAATACTAGGATCAAGTGCCAAAAAATTCACATCAGCAAACATACAACTTTTAGATCAAGTATATTCCAAACATAAAGGACAGGACAGATGGCATTCATCAAAGCTCAAGGTAGAAAGATCACAAGGGTACATAATTTCGGTTGCAACATATAGGCAGATTAGCAAGTGCAGCAGAAAGTCCCACACTAACAGAGAAGCAGTAAGCAAAAGCGAAATTCAGAAATTACACTCTGAGCTAACAATTTTTCACATTTTATATTGACCCAAGAGAGTACCCTGCAAGGATAGATAAGGAATTTGTTAAATCTCAGCAAAATTTACACCAATAACAGACTTAAAAGGAGGGATCAAAAGACAGCCGTGGGATAAAAAAAAAGGAAAAAACATGACCCTTTGATCAAAAATTGGTCACTGTTTAAAAGCCACCTTTCTTCAACCTTGGAACGGGAGAAAAAAAATTACACAGATCCCAAGAAAAAAGCACACATAAACCATAGTTTTCTATTCTTCATTTTCTTTCAACAAAAACCAGTAGCTTTTTTTTATTTTTTTATTTTTTTTATTTTTTTATATATTCCAGTAATCCGAAAAACACAAAAAAATTCTTCATTTTCCCCTTTCATAGATCTACAGCAACAAAAAAAAAACACAAAAAAAGAGAGAAAGTTTAGTTCTTTTACAGTCCCTTTTTTCCTTGTTTTAGCCTTCTTCCATCCTCCACTTTTCAGCTTTTCCTCTTAATTCCAACCCTTTCAACCAAAAAGAAAACAAAAAAAACTTTAGCTTTCTTCAAACCCAGTTTAGACTTCAGTTCTTAGTCTTGTCTCTCAAAATTACTTTGGTAAAAAGGAAGTATAAAAGAAAGAGAGTAACATACCTCGAAACCAATTAGATCCGGCGGTCGATTAAGGTGAATCTGAGGCTGAAAGTAGGCTCGGGTTTGGCTCATTTGAAGCACTTTGAGGCGGTATTGGAAGGATCTGAGGCCAGATTCGAGTTCAGCAAGGCAAAGACAACAACCCAGCAGCTTTCGGCGACCATCCGACGTCATCGGAGCTTCGATAGCAGCGGCGCATGGTGGAGGCACGGAGGTTGTGATTTCCGGTGGTAAAAAAAAAAGGAGAGCACAGTTAGGTAAGGTTTTGATTTATGCGTTATGTCCATAACTTTAATATATACGAGATGGGTAGCCCACGCTGGCGCGTCAGATGTCTTTTTATTTTATTTTATTTTATTTTTTGCTCTCCGTGCAATTCATCCTTGAATCAAATATGGTTTTGTTGGTCCATTCTATATTTAGTACATAAATATAATTTCTTTCTTATCTAGTCTTACTTCATTCGACAATCATGTCCTGTTTTTAGCTCTTGCTCTTTTGACATTTGGAAATCAGTAAAACAATTAGAATATGGTTATATAAAAGTCCAATGATAAGAATGATGGTTCTTATCAAATATGGTATGATATGCTACGGCTACCTCTAATGATCTTATGACTCTGAGTATCCAATGAACTCTTGGATTTTAAGTCTTTGATAGGTTAATTATAAATTTGAATAGTTTTAGCTAGCAAATTGTATATGTAATGGAATGATTGTTAATTATTACTTAAAATAAAATATCATTCAATCCTTGAATCAAATATGGTTTTGTTGGTCTTTTCTATATGATGGTTATATAAAAGTCCAAAGATAAGAATGATAGTTCTTATCAAATTGTATATGTAATGGAATGATTGTTAATTATTTACTTAAAATAAAATATCATTCAACACTTAAAATGAATGAAAGTTGAGTAGGAAAAACGATTGTATCATTTTTCCTTTTAATCATCTTTTTTATAATCTTCTTGTCTAATCAAAAAAATGAGGATGAAGGGGGATAATATGTATGTAGCCTAATGTCATCAGTAAGCTTGAATATTGAGAAGCATAATTCCCTTTTAATAATTTTTTTTCCTAATCTTCTTGTGTAATCAAAAAAATTGAGGATGAAGGAGAATAATTAGGTATTAATTAGCTATTATTCCCTTTTCATCATATTGAATTTATTATTTATTAGTTAACTAATAATTAGATATTAATTAGGTATTGATTAGATATAGTATAATGGATGATTAAGGAGGGGTTTTAAATTAATATGTTAGATGTGAGAAATTACCAAAATGGGGCGATAAGGTGGCACCGGGTTAAAAGTTGAAAGGGCTTGTTAGTAATTTCCATAGGGGACAAAAATAATATATAATATATATATGGCTATCAAGTATACCATTTTGGCTTCTGTTTAGAATTATAGCCTTGTATTTATGCTTAAAATTAGGAGATATTGTTTGTTGATTCATCAACATGGGTCCCATTTAGTTAGATTTTTTTTACTTAAGTTTTCTGCTGTCAACTTGGTATCCTTAGTGAATGGTTTGGTTTTTGGACTTGCAATAAAGATAGGCTAGGAAATTACTTGGAAAGTTAGAATCTTTTTTTAAAAAAAATGTCTGTATCCTTTGTTCGGGTAACTCATATATATATTAAATTATTAACTAAAAGTTTAGACTTTAAAAAATGGAGTGTTTGCCGGAATGAAATTGGTAGTGTAGTCATTTAGGAATTAAAATTGTTATTTTTAGGTAATTAAAATTGTGCTTGGGAAACTGGTAAATTAGATTTTGAATTGCGCTTCATTATTTATGATTAGGGATTTAGTCTAGCTTTGGGCGTTAATTCATGTAAATGGGAAATTAGTGGTTATGTATAATAAGTAAATAAATGACTTAGCTTGGGATTAAATATGGTAATTCTGAAGTTGAAGATTGACTTTTGGTTTAGGAATTAGTTACTTAGTAATTTAGAAACTTAATTTGCCTCTTGTGTTTCCCATCAAAAAAGAAGGAAAAGTTTAAAAATTAGAACTTTAAAATTGGGTTGAAGCCACGTTTGGACCTTTAATTTGATTTTGGGTCTAATTTTTTCGGTTGGACCTTAGTGCATTTAAGTTAGCTTTAGTTTTTTTTTTATGTGTAACTTTGGGCCTCTGAAATATATATAGGTTGGGTTTTAGTTCTTTATTTATAGTTGGACTTTTATTCTTTTTAAATTTTCTGATGGGCTTGCCAATTGTATTTGGGCTTTAGTCTTTTTATTTAATTGGACTTTATCTTTTGTTTGTATGTGGTCTTTTACACTTTGGGTTTAGGATTTTATTCAAGGTCTAGTTAAATTAATATAAACCAATCTTCGATAATTGAGATAAATAGAGTAGATTAAGCTTAATCAATTAAAATCAATTACGTTAATTCATTTGCATACATGTTTAATTTCAAAGTTGATATTTAATGTTGCATATCATGTCACTAGTAAATCCATAAAAAGGTGTTTTTAGCCATGACGGGCAAATCTCAGGTAAAGGTGCATAAGCACGACCTCTCGGGATTTGCTCCGAGATCGATAGGTTTTTACGAATATCCCCGGGGGGCGGGGCTAGGTTCGTGGGGGTCTACTCGAGTAAACCCCTTTTTATTGATCAAATAATAAAATCAACACTTTGCATTCACAATCTTCATTCATGCATTAAGTAAAAGTTAGGAAAATTGAAGAAAATCCAAAAAAATGAAAAAATAGAAAATTAAAAGATGTAATAAAAGTTTTTGAAAAATGTTTTTCAACCATGTTCTCTTATTCAATTTTTTCAAAAATTAAAAAATGGTAATCAAAAAGTTTTCAAGGTAAGCATTTTCAAAAAGAACATTTTCTATTTAAGCAATTCCAAGAGAAGACTTTTGGAAAATAAAAGTTTTTTTAGTAATTTCAAGAGAAGACTTTTGGGAAATAAAAATTTTAAAAATCTAAGAGAAGACTTTTGGAAATTAATAAAAGTGATCAATTTTTGGAAAATAAAAAAAATGGTAAAAAGATTTTGACCCAGCATTTTCAAACTCCCTTTTTGAAGAGAAAATGGTCAACAAGAGAACAAATAGTGAAAGAGAATTAAAAGTTGAATTAATCGACAATCGTTCAATTATATTCTTCAAAATTCTCGACATTCAAATCTTTTTCAAAAATGGTTTTCTTTTTCTTTTATAATATTTTCTCTAATAATCAAAATATAAGATCAAAGATTAAAAGCAACTAATTTTTCTTTCGACCCAGTAGATCTAGTTAGACCTAGAGGTACCGTCATTTGACGGGCGTTTCGGGGGTGCTCTGCTTCCCCGGGC
The DNA here is from genome assembly GCA_001974805.1 of Corchorus capsularis. Classification (NCBI taxonomy): domain Eukaryota; kingdom Viridiplantae; phylum Streptophyta; class Magnoliopsida; order Malvales; family Malvaceae; genus Corchorus; species Corchorus capsularis. The sequence continues at coordinate 88,349 of AWWV01016501.1, forward strand.
GTAACCGACTCCCGAACCTAGACTTAGGTAACAAGACCGGACCTTAGGTTTAGTGGGTCCCATGTCAAGCTTTGGCCCCCATTAGACTGTTTAGGTTAATCAGTAGGTGACTAATCACACCTAGTAATTTGATTAGTGGCGACTCCATATGGGTATCAGTAGGTTTTCGCATTCTAAGTCGTTCAGCAGTAGGGTTTAGACCCCGGACCCGCACGTTGCGACAGCTTGGCGACTCCACTGGGGACATTTAGAGAGTCAAGCCTCATTTAGTCTAAACAAGATCTAGGGTTAATAAACGGTTGCTTTGTTTTGTTTTGCATTTTTGTTTGGTTGTTTTATTGCTTTTGTGGTATTCTTATTTGCTTCACCCGTATTTTGTGTTGTTTCCCTTGTTTTCTTTTGTGGTTAGTTGCTAGGTCTGCCAGGTTTAATTTTAGGGCAATGGTAAGTCGTTCCTTCACACACTACACTTTTTGAATTCATGCATAAGACCGCCTACAGACCCGGGCATCCCATAGTTATGGGAGGTATAATAGCAAGCCTTCGTGGGACTCGTTTGTCCCTGTGCAGGTTGTGCGAAAAACCTCCACGCAAGGAAATTCTACTAGCCCAGTAATGGATACTAGTGGGGTTGAATTGGGAACCTTTAGGCGAAGCTTCAGCCAGCATATAGTGGAGCGACTTCTCACCTAGGTAGAGCCAAACCCGTGAGAATGAGTGTATTAGGTACACAGAAGGAACGTTTCTTACCCTTACCTCTCACTTTTCTAAAAATGTATAGACCGTAGAATGAGTAAGATGATTACTCGTGATAATGAGACTTACCTTCCCAATAGGACTTTGAGTCCAAGTTTTCACAAGGAAAATTATTGTTTTTACGAATGAAGGGGACTGATTTTATAACTTTACTGTTCTCAGCATTATCTTTTATTCATTATTGAACATTTACTAACACTGCTCTTTTTGTCTGCTTTCTTTTCCTTCTTTCCTTTCCTTTTCATTCTTCCCATGCATTCATCATATAGGTTGCCATATAATGTTGGAAACAAGAGGAACGGATACAGTGACAGAGGTGGGGCCCACGCCTCCAGTTGTAGCTTCTGATGTGATGTAAACAGACAAGTCAGATCAAGGTCCAGTTCAGTCGGGTACTAGCATGACTTTTGAGATGGAGCTTCTGCCCATGGATAGTATGGATACTCGGCAGAATGACTTGAAATAGTTGGCTAAATTGTGGGGAGAATTGCCAGATAAGCAGGGTTTCGAAAGGAAATATGGGTTGATAGGATCTTTGCTTAGAGTAGATGTAGACCATGTGATGCTTAAATCCATGATTCATCGGTGGGACCCAGCTTACAGGTGTTTTGTGTTTAATGAGGTAGACATGACCCCTACCGCTGAAGAGTATATCACACTGCTGTTTCCTGGGAAGGTGATCACTCGTAAGGTTTATTGGAGAAGTTATGATTACCAGCCGCACAAAAAGTTGCCAGCTATCATTGGGGTTAAGTTTGTAGAGATAAAGAATGAGATAAAGAAGCTAAGTGACAAGACTAAGGGTATATCAGCTAAGTATCTTCTGGTTAAAGCAAGAGAGCACATCAAAGATGTAAGGGGGCACAAGTTAGTGGCATTACTGATTTATGGATTAGTTCTCTTTCCCTCAGCTTTGGGGTATGTGGATGAGGTGCTGGTGGATGTGTTTGATCAAAATGAGTTTGGGTTTGAGATTGCACCTGGCCACCTGCGATACTGGCAGAAACAATATGGTCTTTGAACTTTTGCAGACTCCAAGGGAAGGGCAGGTTTCAGGGGTGCGCACAATTATTATGTATTTGGATGAAGAGCCACATCCACACAATGAAGAGGGTATTCACTTTAGCGTCTATCCCGGGAGGCAATCCTATAGTTGAGAGCACTAAGATGGAACTGCAAGAAAAGAATATGGAATAGTGGAAAGAGTGGTTTGGTTCATTGAAGCATCGGATGGTAGAGTGGCTACCGAGTTGGATGCCTGTGTCTCAGCCCGTTATGTCCTGTGGAGGAGAGACTTGGATGCTGTTAATGGGACCATTTGGGACTACTACGTATGCACCTCTGCTAGTTCAGCGACAATATGGGTCAGAGCAGTTTATACCTCCAGTGCAAGGGTTGAACAGTGTTGATATTGAACATACGGGAGAAGAAGCAATTACTGAGGCCAGGCGTTTGGCCAAGAAATGGAAAGATTCGAAATGGGAATATGTGTCGGAAGAAAGAAAATATGCAGCCCTCCCATCAAAAGCATACATGGCTTGGCACAAGGAAAGGGTTGAAAATAGGATACTTCCACTTCCGAAGAGAATCCAGAACTACAAGTTGGGAGCTGATAATGAAGATGAGATTGTGAGGCTAAGTATGAGAATCAGAGGCTCCCAGAAGAGAAAGTGCTTCGGGAATTGGAGGAGAAGTACAGTGCTGAAAAGGATGAATGGGAGAATAAGCGAAAGAGAATGGAGGAAGATGCGGCCAGATTGCAGGAGGAATTAGAGCGGATCCAAAAGAGGAATACTGAGGTCAAGCAGAAGCTTCAGAAGGAGACAACGAGGGCAGATTTTTGTGGGAATCAGAACAGGAAGACTGGTCAGTCAAGAGATATATTCAGGGAAAGAGCAATACAGCTGAAGAGAAGGGAAGTCGCAATTGTTGTTGGAAATTCCGAGTATGATGTGCTTGAACAGGAGAACAGGGAAATAGAGAGCAGATATCAGGGTATCATGAGAGAATTGGAGGAAGAAAAGGACTTTAGCAACAATTTGGTTTTCTTAGTCCAGCGTAAGGATGAAGAGATTAGGGCTCTCAAGGAAAAGGAGGTGGAGCTAATTAGTGCCAATAAGAGGATTGTCGCATTGACAGCTGAACTTGAGGCAAAAAAAGGGAAAACAGCAGAACAAAAAGTACAATTTGTATTGTGTAGGGGTAACGAAAGCCAAGGAAATCAAAAGTGAAGTTCAAAGGATCTGCGGTCAAGCAATGCCCAGGAGACCAGAAGGACAGGAGGTCCTCAATTGTCTGGAGAAGATAATTCGCCTTTGTGGAGTTTCTGTTAGTGCTTACAATGACATATATATGAGTTCATACGGGAGTAGGTTACTAGACAAATAAATATTTGGTGATGTAATAAAATTAAAGTAGTTAATGAACAATATTTGGTGATATAATTAAGTTTGGATGTTGTGGTGTACTAAACTCTGTTCAAGTTTCAAATCTAGTACTTTTGTTTCAAATATTATATGGCAACTCTTGCATTTCATGATTATATGTCATTCTCACTTTTGCACTGCATTACATGATATACATGTCATTCTCATATCATCACATGATTCATAATGCCAGTGCGAAGGAATTCTGATATGCCAAGGGGGGCCGGGCAATCAAAATTCTGGATACGGAAGGAAAGATTTGTAAAGTTTTCCCATGAGGGTGGGGAATTTTACAAATTATTGACTTGCGGGGCATTCATTCATCTATATTCATTAATAAAAGATTTAATTCGAGATTCTAATAAATAATTCTAATAATAAAGGTGTCAAGATAGCACGGCCCAAGAAGCAACGTCAACAACTTCGGCAGTATAATACTAGATCCAGCTCCAGAAAGATGGATGAGCAAGCTGCAGAAATTCAGCGATTGAAAGAGGAAATAGCACACAGAGATGAGGCGAAACATCGAGAAGAAGCTATGAATGCTCAAATGGAGCAGATGAGGGGTATGTTATTGCAGTTGATGAAGGGAAAAGGTTCGGCGAGAGACACTCAGAATGTGGAAGATCCGATGGGAGGACTGCCATAGCAAGTACAAGGACAACCGGAACAGAGACTGAGAAAACCAATCCTTTCGCGTTTCCTCCAGCATCTGGCGACACGCCATTCGTTTTCCCACCACTATCAGGAGTGGCAACTAGACCTATTGTTTCTAATTCCCTAATGTCTAGCGGAACGCAGTTTGCCTTCCCACCACTGTCAGGGATGTCCACTGGGACCTTTAATCCACTTCCTCCCAAATATCATGCTGGTATTTTTACTGCACCTGTGTCGTCACAACAGGACTACTCATACCTGTTTTCACCTGGGATAGTTGCTACTAGGCCTATAGACTTAACAAGGGAAGATAACCCGAAAAAAGGGGCCGAAGAGGAGAAATTTTAGTAGAAGATTGAAGGCCGAATAGAGGACAGACTGAGGAGCGTGGATGGAATTCAGGACTATGGGATTCCCAATATTGCAAGTATTGCTGTAGCAAAAGGAGTAGTCATTCCTCCAAAATTCAAAATGTCAGATTTTGAGAAGTATGATGGAACAAAGAACCCTAGAGATCACGTGCTCAGTTTCCAGAACAAGATGACACCTTTTTCTACTGATGATAAGTTCTTGATGTACAACTTTATGTTTAGCTTGACTGGATCGGCAATTACTTGGTACAATCAATTAAATCCGAGAAGTATTCAGAGTTGGAGTGACATGACCAAGGCCTTTTTGGCGCATTTTAGATATCTAATGGAATTGGCTCCCACTAGGGATACTCTGAAAAACATAACAAGGAAGCCTGATGAATCATTGACAGCTTATGGTCAGCGTTTTAGATAAGTAGCCCTGTTAGTTCCTGGACTCCCTAAAAGGGAAGTGAATTCCTTGTTTATAAGAACCTTGCCTAAAGAGTACTTTAAGGCACTACTCCCGAAGATTACAGAGTCATTCTCCAGCTTGATTGTGATTGGAGAAGCTATGGAAGCAGCAATTAAGATGGGGTACCTAGAGGAGTTGGGTGATCATGCTAAGAAAGGGCCGAAGAAAAAGGAAGGGGAAGTGCATTCAGTGGGAGAAACAGATTATAGACCCAGAAATCAGGGGCAACAGTACTATTCGAGGAATTATGGGTACAATTATCGACCACGGGGATACTACTCTCAATATCAGGCGAACCCTTACTATACTCTGTACCCTAGAGATGTTAGTGCCGTTGGGGGAACACCGTTTCAACCAAGACCCCAGAACCAACGCCCAAGCACACCCCAAGCAATCCAGCAAAAGGATCCAACCAGTTGGCCTTGTAGTAAAAATCCAGCAAGTGGGAGAGTGCCAATTGATCCAATCCCATATACTTATGCTGAGCTGCTCCCACAATTATTACAACAGAATCTGTTACAAAGGCTACCATACTCTAGGCCTTTGGCGAATGCAGGACCCTGGTATGACGCTAAAGCCCATTGTGACTACCACTCAGGGACCGAGGGGCATTCTACTGAAAATTGCTTAAGGTTGAAATGTCGTACAAGAATTGGTAAGGTTAGGGAAGTTAAGCTTTGCAGATGCAGCTCCAACTAATCCATTGCCTAATCATGGAGGGAATCAGGTGGGAATGATTGGTAAATGTGAAACAGTGAAAAATCGAATTCAGGAGGTAGTTACTCCAATGGCAACAGTTTACAAAGCCTTAATGAAGACAAAGATGATAGTCCCAGGGGAGTTTGGAGAAGAAGAGATGGAGGAAGTGTGCCCATATCATGGTTTGAGGCATGGAATTCAAGGATGTTGTGAGTTCAGGAAAAAAGTTCAAAATTTGATGGATGATGGAAGAATTGAATTCTATACAGAGAACAAGGAAGTGGACGTTGATGTGATCATTGAGGAACATGAACAACCCTTCATACCAGCTCCACCTAAGGTCAAACCTCAGCCATTCGTACCAGCTCCGTCCATTATAGCACCCCAACCTTTTGTGCCAAAGCCACCAACAGTCTTACCGGCCCATATGCAAAAATTATTGGCATCTGTAGTTGTAAAACCCCCACAGCCATTCCTTACACGGATAGTCACCAAATGCCATGGAAATATGATTTCAGTGTAACTACACCATCAGGGGAAAGCAGTTCGGCTAATGTGTCAGGTGTTGGAAGGATGACTAGAAGTGTGAGAATATACTCACCAGAGATGTCAGAATCAGCTCAGAAGAGGAAGGAAGAGGCTGTGGTTCCAGAGACCGGTATAAGGGGTTCCGAGGAAGTGGTTAAAACGAGGAAAAAGGAGATTGGTGAAAAGCCAGTGTCAGAACATGAAGAATGTGAATTCTTGAAAATCATCAAGCAGAGTGAGTACCGTGTAATCGAACAATTGAACAGGTTGCCTGCTAGGATTTCTATCCTCAGCTTATTGTTGAACTTTGAAGCACACCGAAAGGCGTTGTCAAAGGTGTTGAATCAGTCGTATGTATCCTAGAACATCAGTGTCGCTGACTTGGATCACATGGCGGGTAACATATCTGCACATGGATTTATTTCATTTGCGGAGAAGGATATCCCTAAAGGAATGAGGAACAGTATAAAGGCATTGCACATCACAGTCAGGTACCAAAATGTGAGCATGGGCAATGTTTTGATTGATAATGGTTCAGCCCTGAATATTTTACCCCTCAGAATGTTGAAGAGGTTGTCGATAGATGAAGCCTGCATTCAAACCAATCATCTGATTGTGAAAGCATTTGATGGCACCCGGAGGAGTGTCATAGGAGAAGTGGAGATAACCATTGAGGTAGGGGGAGTGTCATTCGCCCTAGTGTTTCAAGTACTGGATATACAACATCCATCCTATTCATGCTTATTGGGAAGGCCATGGATACATCAGGCAGGGGTTGTTCCATCAACCTTACATCAGGTGGTGAAGTTTCTCACTCCAGAGAAGTTTGTGGAAGTCAAAAGGGAAGAAGACTTTGTGGTGGCCAGTGCATCAGGATTTTCTTATGTTGAACCACCGGAAGGGTCATAAGAATGTTCATTCAGGGCTTTTGAAGTTGCAGAAGTTATCCCAAAGAGCATGATGGATTACTCTGTTATGAGCATCAGGTTTATGATGAAGAAGGGATTTGAAGAAGGAAAATGTTTGGGAATGGACCTGCAAGGGATTACACAGTCTGTTGAAGTACCCATCCATGAGGGCCCCTTTGGGTTGGGATTTAAGCTGACGACTAAGGACTGGGCAGAAACTGAAGAGAGGGTGAAATTGAGAAGGTTGGCCAGGATGGGGCATAGAGTGGAAGAAAAGAAAATGAAGTCCCTGCCTCTATATGAGACCTTCAAGTCAGCCGGTTGGGTCAACAATGCTGCATCATAGGAAGAGTCAGAGATTGAAGAAAAGCTTCAGAATCTGGACATCAATGCTGTTACTGATGATACTCTGGAAGAAGAGGATTGCCCTTGGATTCGTGAGCTAGCTCCAGGAGAAGTTCTACACAACTGGGTTGAATATGAAAGAGCTATCTTTGTTGATGATTCAGAAATGTAAATAATCTTTTATCTTAAATACTAATACCACCTCAAGAATGTCTATGACAATACCATGTTCTGATTTTCCTTTCAAAATATCAAACTATTTTATGTTCACCATATTGCTTAAAGTAATGAAATGAAATACACTCCAAAAGTTTTATCCATATATTTTTCATCTTTATTTTACATTTTCATTATCATTCATTCATTTATTACTAGTTATATTTTTCTTTGGTATATATATTTTGTTGCTTTATTTCTTAGGCCGACTGACGATGAATGCAAAAACGCTCATGACAAGCTTGGGTTCGATTTCGAAAAACCGGTTTTTGCCGACGAACCTGACAATGAAGACACTAAGGATCAGGCCTTACCCCCAGACCTTTTGAGACTGGTAGAGTAGGAGGAAAAGCAGATATTGTCACATAAAGAACCCACTGAATTGATTAATTTAGGGACAAAAGAAGAACCTAGGGAGATTAAAATTGGTACTACTCTGTCGGAAAAGGAAAGACAAGAGCTGGTAGATCTGTTGAAGGAGTATGTAGATGTGTTTGCATGGTCTTACCAAGATATGCCAGGTTTGGATCCAAAAGTTGCGGTCCATCGGTTGCCCATCAGATCAGATTGTAGGCCGGTTCAGCAGAAATTGAGAAGAATGAAGCAAGATATGTTATTAAAGATCAAAGAAGAAGTCAAGAAGCAGCTGGATGCGGGATTCTTAGAAGAAGCCAAGTATCCAGAATGGCAGGCAAATATAGTTCCAGTACCTAAAAAGGAAGAGGATAGAGAAAAAACTACGTTTGTCACAGCTTGGGGAGTATTCTGCTACAAAGTTATGATTGGCTAAAGAATGCTGGGGCAACGTATCAAAGAGCAATGGTGAACCTTTTCCATCACATGATGCACAAGGAGATTGAAGTATACGTTGATGATATGATTGTTAAAACTCGGTCAGCGAAAGAACATTTGATGAATTTGAGAAAGCTCTTCGAAAGGCTTCGGGAATTCTAACTTAAGCTCAACCCGGCAAAATGTACTTTTGGAGCCATTTCAGGGAAGTTACTTGGATTTGTAGTCAGTGAGAAGGGGATTGAGGTAGACCTGGACAAAGTGAAAGCCATTCAGAATTTGCCTCCACCAAAGAATCAAAAGGAAGTTAGAGGCTTTCTGGGGAGATTGAATTACATTGCTCACTTCATCTCCCAGTTAACGGCAAAGTGTGATCCAGTCTTTAAGTTTCTCAAGAAGAAGAATCCAGGGAGTGGGATGAGGATTGTCAAGTTGCTTTTGATAAGGTTAAGGAGTATCTATCAAACCCACTAGTGTTAGTGCCGCCAATAAGAGAAAGGCCCGTGATCTTGTACTTAACGGTTCTGGAGAATTCAATGGGTTGTGTATTGGCACAGCAAGATGAAACTGGAAAAAAAGAATGGGCAATCTACTATTTGAGCAAGAAATTTACTGATTATGAGGTCAAGTATTCAGAGTTAGAGAAGATGTGTTGTGCACTCGCTTGGGCAGCTCATAGATTAAGACAATACATGCTCTATCATACTACCTGGTTGGTCTCCAAATTGGATCCGATTAAGTACGTGTTTGAGAAACCCGGCTTGTCAGGAAGAATTGCTAGATGGCAGGTTTTGTTGTCAGAATATGATATAGTGTATGTGTCTAAGAAAGCCATTAAAGGAAGTGCTATAGCCGAATTCTTGGCCGACCGAGCTAGTAAAGACTATGAACCAGTGCATTTTAAGTTTCCAGATGAAGATTTGATGGCAATATGCCATGTAGAGGGAGTAAAAGAGGAAGAAGAAGCATGGAAAATGTACTTTGATGGGGCGTTAAACCTGTCGGGGCAGGGGATAGGTGCAGTATTGATATCCCCTGAGGGTGATTATCTCCCAACTACAGCTCGATTGATATTCCCGGCCACAAACAATGTGTCAGAATATGAAGCTTGCATTTTGGGAATTCAGATGACTTTGGACAAAGAAGTAAAGAAGCTGGAGGTTTATGGTGATTCAGCTTTGGTAATTTACCAAATGAAAGGAGAATGACAGACAAGGGAGCCAAAATTAGTCAAATACCGAGACCGTATGGTGGAATTGGTTAAATCCTTTGAGAAGATTACGTTCCATCATGTGCCTAGAGAAAGTAACCAATTGGCAGACGCATTAGCAATCCTTGCTTCAATGTTTAAGGTGGGAACTAATACGGAGATCCAACCAATCCAGATTCAGATGAAAGGTTCCCCAGCGCATGTGATGAGTGTAGAAGATGAAATAGATGGGAATCCGTGGTATTTTGATATCCTCCAGTATATCAAGTACCAAAGATATCCAGAACATGCTACGGAAAATGATAAGAGGGTGATCCGGAGAATGGCAATGGGTTATCTCCTAGAAGGTGACACTTTATACAAGAAGAGTCGCGGCCAAACGTTGCTAAGATGTGTGTGCTCAGCGGAGGCTAGAAAGATTATGGAAGAAGTGCATGAGGGATCATGTGGGAGTCATGCTAGTGGGCATAAGATGGTAAGGCAGATCATGAGAGCAGGTTACTATTGGTTAACATTGGAAACTGATTGTATCAAATATGTCAAAAGGTGTCACGAATGTCAAATTCATGCAGATCAAATTCATGCGCCTCCGAATCCGTTACATGTGATGTCAGCTCCATGGTCTTTCTCGATGTGGGGGTTAGATGTTATTGGAGTCATTAACCCCAAGGCTTCAAATGGGCACAAATTTATATTGGTCGCAATCGATTACTTTACAAAGTGGGTTGAAGCTGCTTCATATGCAAGTGTTACTCAAGAAGTGGTCACCAAGTTCATCAAGAAAGAGATCATCTGCCGATATGGGTTGCCAGAAAGGATTATTACTGACAATGCATCCAACTTGAATCAAGGATTGGTGGAAGAAACTTGCAAACAGTTCAAGATTGTGCATAGTAATTCAGCCATTTACAGACCTAAGATGAATGGTGCAGTGGAGGCAGCCAATAAGAATATTAAGAAGATTGTGGCGAAGATGACTAAGACATATAAAGATTGGCACGAGACTGGGGCATTACAGAAGCTTCCTTTTGCTCTTCATGCTTATCGGACTTGTGTTAGGACCTCAACTGGGGCAACTCCGTACTCTTTGGTATATGGAATGGAGGCAGTGGTACCAATCGAAGTGGAAATACCGTCCATACGGGTATATCGAGAGACTAAATTGGAAGAGTCTGAATGGGTTCAAGAGAGATATGATCAGCTCAATTTGGTCGATGAGAAAAGGTTAACGACTTTATGTCATGGCCAAATGTACCAAAAGAGGATGGAGCGGGCATTTAACAAGAAAATACGCCCGAGAGAGTTCAAGGAAGGAGATTTGATACTGAAAAAGATCATACCAGAACAGGGTGACCCAAGGGGCAAGTGGGCACCTAACTAGGAAGGCCCATTCGTGGTAAAGAAAGCATTTTCTGGTGGGGCATTGATTTTACAAGAGATGGATGGAGAAGAATTTCCCAGGCCTATCAACTCTGATGCAGTAAAGAAGTATTATGCCTAAAAAAAAACTGGGCCTAAAAAAGAAAGAGGTCGCAAAAAGAAAGAGAAACAAAAAAATTGGGCCTAAAAAAGAAAGAGGTCACAAAAAGAGAAATGAAATATAAGGAGGGATCCAAGTTGAAAACCCGCAAAGGGCGGCTCAAGTGAAGGATGGAAAAGGAGAAACTTCAGTTGAAAACCCGAAAAGGGCGACTCAGGTGAAGATGGAATGACAGTCTATGGGAAAGGCACTTCAAAAAAATCTCTTAAGGTCAAAAGGGTAGGGGTTTGGTCTAGACCGAGTAAGGTGAGGCAACATCAAAACCAATTTCGAAGAACCTTCGGCAAACGTCACAAAACCGTCGTCGGAGTATTCATCGACCGTCGTCGGAGTATTCATCGATATGAGGTTCTATCTCTTCAGCATGTTTTCATTAGTGTGTGTGTGTATATATATATATGTATGTATGTATGTATGTATGTATGTATGTATGTATGTATGTATGTATGTATTAAATTCCTTGTTATATAAGTTTATCTCTTTCTTATTTGTACACATTTCTTCATTAATGGAATTTTAAAGTTTTATTAAAATTTGTGTTCTTATGCATCAAATTTTTAAGTAAACATTGGTTCCTTTTAAATAAATTACTAAAAACAGACATGGGAATGGTCGCTTTCAATTGTTCAGGAGGGGGTATTAGTAAAAGATATAAAGGAACATAAATCATCACTTGGGGCAAAGAATTCGAAGTAGCAAGGGTGAAGTATCGATAATAGCATGGGGGGCATGAGATCAAGAGAAATTAAGTTAAGGTTGCAAATGAGGGTTTAAAAGAGGAAGATGTCGGGTCAAGAGATTAAGAAAGGGCACAAGGAAAACATGCAAGACCGTGGGTTAATTTGACAAAAGAAATACTTTAAACATCAAGGAAAGCATTTTGCATTTTTTGCATCTGCACGTTATGCATTGCATTTTGCATACATTCTCATTGCATCACCATGCATCATAACTCCCATCCAAGCATGTATTCTGAAAGTTTTGTAGGAAGACCTCGCCTAGAAAGAAGGCTTTGATAAGGTTCGGAAGATTCAAGTGTTTATTCAAATGGTATTCAACGATTTAGCAGAGTTATGGCAAGTTTAGAGATATATTAGAAATAAAAACGGAAGGTGAATGTTCAGAGATAGCTCAAGAAACTAGTCCATGGATCTGAAGACAGTTCCTGACAGATTTTAAGAATGAATCTGAAGACAGTTCACGTAGATAGGTTCTGAAGACAGTTCCTAAAAGATATTTGAGAGTGAATCTGAAGACAGTTCACGTAGATAGGTTCTGAAGACAGTTCCTAAATGATATTTAAGAGTGAATCTGAAGACGGTTCACGTAGATAGGTTTTGAAGACAGTTCCTAAATGATATTTAAGGGTGAATCCGAAGACAGTTCATGAAGAAGGATTTGAAGACAGTTCCTATAAAGCCTCGAGAGACCTGAAGACAAGTCAAAAGACAATAAAGACGGTGTCTACATCTTTGTGCTTTTACTAGTTCCCAAGAAATTCCCAAAGCAACCCTTTTGCGCATTCCTCGATAACTAGCAAATACACAAAAAGGGACAACTGTAGACACGTTATTTTTGCTAGGTGCCCATCTTATTTAGTCAAACCTTTTTCAATTCTAATTGAGTCAAAACCTTTATTAAGCCTTATACTAAACCCAAATACACAATAATTCCCCTTGCTTACCTTTCTTCATTTTAAAACCCCATTTCTTTGCTTTGTTCCTCCGATTTCCCTTTTAAATTATGTTTGGGCTATTTTGCTTTGGGTCGTCTCTTCATTTGGGTCGACCTTACTATGGTCCTCTAATTTCGCCTTGGGTCAGAAATTGATTTTATTTAAATCCTTTTGGGCTTTTGTTGTGTTTCGCCACTTCGTTGAAATTCACTTAAGTTTAGGTTTCAGCCTTACCTTTGTTTTGGGCTAGCGCTAGAAATTCAAGGCAGGATTAAAGAAAATAAATAAAGGAGCAGGTAATTAAAGTGGCATTCATTTCCTTTTATTAGGACCTTTTTACATTTGATTTTCCCTTCGAATACAAAAGGACTAAACATTACATCCCCAAATAAAATTTAAAGTGGATCACGTGGTCCACTTTTCTCCTTTCTCTCCTTAATCTACCCTTTCCCAAATTTGCAGCTTCAAATCACCTGCAAAACAGAGACCAAAGGAAGAGTCATTAGCATTTTTAAACACAAATAAAAGAGACAAATTGCAGCAGGAAAATGGTGCTAAAGAGCGTGTAAACAGGCTGTAGGTGCCAAGTACAGAGGTCACATGTACACACAAATGCAAAGCAAAGCCAATATCTCCATATGGTAAGCTCCACAGTATGCAGTGATGCAATCAGCAAAATACTAGGATCAAGTGCCAAAAAATTCACATCAGCAAACATACAACTTTTAGATCAAGTATATTCCAAACATAAAGGACAGGACAGATGGCATTCATCAAAGCTCAAGGTAGAAAGATCACAAGGGTACATAATTTCGGTTGCAACATATAGGCAGATTAGCAAGTGCAGCAGAAAGTCCCACACAAACAAAGAAGCAGTAAGCAAAAGTGAAATTCAGAAATTACCCTCTGAGCTAACAATTTTTCACATTTTATATTGACCCAAGAGAGTACCCTGCAAGGAGAGATAAGGAAATTGTTAAATCTCAGCAAAATTTACACCAATAACAGACTTAAAAGGAGGGATCAAAAGACAGCCGTGGGATTAAAAAAAAAAGGAAAAAGCCTGACCCTTTGATCAAAAATTGGTCACTGTTTAAAAGCCACCCTATCTTCAACCTTGGAACGGGAGAAAAAAAATTTACACAGATCCCAAGAAAAAAGCACACATAAACCCTAGTTTTTTGTTCTTCATTTTCTTTCAACAAAAACCAGTAGCTTTTTTTTATATATTTTTTTATATCTTCCAGTAATCCGAAAAACACAAAAAAAATTCTTCATTTTCCCCTTTCATAGATCTACAACAACAAAAAAAAACACAAAAAAGAAAGAAAGTTTAGTTCTTTTACAGACCCCTTTTCCTTGTTTTAGCCTTCTTCCATCCTCCACTTTTCAGCTTATCCTCTTAATTCCAACCCTTTCAACCAAAAAGAAAACAAAAAAACATTAGCTTTCTTCAAACCCAGTTTAGGCTTCAGTTCCTAGTCTTGTCTCTCAAAATTACTTTGGTAAAAAGGAAGTATAAAAGGAAGAGAGTAACATACCTCGAAACCAATTAGATCCGGCGGTCGATTAAGGCGAATATGAGGCTGAAAGTAGGCTCGGGTTTGGCTCATTTGAAGCACTTTGAGGCGGTATTGGAAGGATCTGAGGCAAGATTCGAGTTCAGCAAGGCAAAGACAACAACCCAGCAGCTTTCGGCGACCATCCGACGTCATCAGAGCTCCGATAGCAGCGGCGCACGGTGGAGGCACGGAGGTTGTGATTTCCGGTGGTAAAAAAAAAGGAGAGCACAGTTAGGTAAGGTTTTGATTTATGCGTTATGTCCATAGCTTTAATATATATATGGCTGTCAAGTATACCGTTTTGGCTTCTGTTTAGAATTATAGCCTTGTATTTATGCTTAAAATTAGGGGATAGCTTTAATATATATATGGCTGTCAAGTATACCGTTTTGGCTTCTGTTTAGAATTATAGCCTTGTATTTATGCTTAAAATTAGGGGATATTGTTTGTTGATTCATCAATGTGGGTCCCATTTAGTTAGATTTTTTTACTTAAGTTTTCTGCTGTCAACTTGGTATCCTTAGTGAATGGTTTGGTTTTTGGACTTGCAATAAAGATAGGCTAGGAAATTACTTGGAAAGTTAGAATCTTTTTTTAAAAAAATGTGTGTATCCTTTGTTCGGGTAACTCATACATATATATATTAAATTATTAACTAAAAGTTTAGACTTTAAAAAATGGAGTGTTTGCCGGAATGAAATTTGTAATGTAGTCATTTAGGAATTAAAATTGTTATTTTTAGGTAATTAAAATTGTACTTGGGAAACTGGTTAATTAGATTTTGTGTTGGGCTTCATTATTTATGATTAGGGATTTAGTCTAGTTTTGGGCTTTAATTCATGTAAATGGGAAATTAGTGGTTATGCATAATAAGTAAATAAATGACTTAGCTTGGGATTAAATATGGTAATTCTGAAGTTGAAGATTGACTTTTGGTTTAGGATTTAGTTACTTAGTAATTTAGAAACTTAATTTGCCTCTTGTGTTTCCCATCAAAAAAGAAGGAAAAGTTTAAAAATTAGAACTTTAAAATTGGGTTGAAGCCACGTTTGGACCTTTAATTTGATTTTGGGTCTAAATTTTTCTGTTGGGCCTTAGTGCATTTAAGTTGGCTTTAGTTTTTGTTTATGTGTAACTTTGGGCCTCTGAAATATATATAGGTTGGGTTTTAGTTCTTTATTTATAGTTGAACTTTTATTCTTTTTAAATTTCCTGATGGGCTTGCCAATTGTATTTGGGCTTTAATCTTTTTATTTAATTGGACTTTATCTTTTGTTTGTATGTGGTCTTTTACACTTTGGGTTTAGGATTTTATTCAAGGTCTAGTTAAATTAATATAAACCAATCTTCGATAATTGAGATAAGTAGAGTAGATTAAGCTTAATCAATTAAAATCAATTAAGTTAGTTCATTTGCATACATGTTTAATTTCAAAGTTGATATTTAATGTTGCATATCATGTCACTACTAAATCCATAAAAAGGTGTTTTTAGCTATGACGAACAAATCTCGGGTAAAGGTGCCTGAGCACGACCTCTCGGGATTTGCTTTGAGATCGATAGGTTTTCACGAATATCCCCGGGGGGCCGGGCTAGGTTCGTGGGGTCTACTCTAGTAAACCCCTTTTTATTGATCAAATAATAAAATCAACACTTTGCATTCACCATCTGCATTCATGCATTAAGTAAAAGTTAGGAAAATTGAAGAAAATCCAAAAAAAATGAAAAAATAGAAAATTAAAAGATGTAATAAAATTTTTTTGAAAAATGTTTTTCAACCATGTTCTCTTATTCAATTTTTTTCAAAAATTAAAAAATGGTAATAAAAAGTTTTCAAGGTAAGCATTTTCAAAAAGAAAATTTTCTATTTAAGCAATTCCAAGAGAAGACTTTTGGAAAATAAAAATTTTTTAGTAATTCCAAGAGAAGACTTTTGGGAAATAAAAATTTTAAAAATCCAAGAGAAGACTTTTGGAAATTAATAAAAGTGATCAATTTTTGAAAAATAAAAAAATGGTAAAAAAAATTTGACCCAGCATTTTCAAACTCCCTTTTTTAAGAGAAAAGGGTCAACAAGAGAACAAATAGTGAAAGATGATTAAAAGTTGAATTAATCGACAATCGTTCGATTATATTCTTCAAAATTCTCGACATTCAAATCTTTTTTCAAAAATGGTTTTCTTTTTCTTTTATAATATTTTCTCTAATAATCAAAATATAGGATCAAAGATTAAAAGCAACCAATTTTTCTTGAATTGGACAGAAATTTGGCTTTTCATTCTCTTGCTTACTATTAGGCTTTCTTCGATTCAGTTTGTGTGGGGTAGTAGTTAATTTAAAGTCTGATATATGTTATAATCATGTTTGCAAGAGTATGACCTCGCTGCAAAATTGGTGAAAATATTAGGTATATTAGAGATCAAAACCAAGATAAATAATTGGGGCCTGTTTTTCATTAATAGTCAATTGGAAACTTGGAAATATTTTAAGAGGAAGAGATAAGAGTGTTTACTTTCAGGGTTCAGTCAGACTTTGGAGGAAGGGATATATACAGGCAGGAGTTTTGGGAGAGAGATGAAAGGTGTAAGTTAGACTTCAGGATGTTCTCAAGTATTTCTCTAGAATGTTAGAGAACCAGGTATGATTAACAATATAAGTCTTATTTCCGTAATAGTTGATGCAAAAGATAGGCATGTTAATTCTTCAGTGTATAAGTACTATTTTCTCTTATGCATGTTTGGGCAAATTCTAGATTGAGAATTTCATTTGATTTTGGGTTATTATCACTATAATATTCAAAAATAAGAAGTCCCTGCTGTAAGAATTGAAGCTTTGAGTTCGCCTCATTACTCTTTCCATTGACTTCACATAAACCCTCCTCTGCAGCAATTAGGTTGGTAGGCTTAATCATGTCCCCAAAAGCCTTTGAAATCTCATGAACCAAATCAACAATCACCCCTTCAATCCCCATCAAATCAACAATCACCTTTTCCTCTTCTGTTTCTTTGGCATGTAGTGGTTATGCAATGCTAACAAGTCTTCTCATGAGCCAAGATTGATATTAAAGTATGTTTCTTCGCTAGAATTTTTTATATAAACAAAAAGTACCCCATCAATGCGTGGTGACTTGTGGTCAATTTTGGCACCCTAACATTAACAATTTCTTCTACCAGCACAAAAAGGAGAAAAGAATACCTTCTCCTAACTTGAGGTCCACCATCCCCTAGCACAGCTGTTCCCAGTGGTAAAGTTGAAGATGGAGAGAGTTGCTTCAAGGATGAGAGCAGTGTAGATGAAGAAAATCAGACGGTGAGCTATCATACAACACTCTTTATTGTCATTGTTTGGTCAAGGCTCTCACTTTTTGTAGGAAACAAATGAATAAATCATTAGACAAATGGAATGCAAGGTTTCTCATATTATAATTATTATAGTGTTAACCAACAGCTACCTCATATTATAATTATGCCGTAGCTTTTCATATTTTGAAATGTTATATTATATAATTA
>AWWV01016502.1:0-44808 GCA_001974805.1 Corchorus capsularis
AACTGATTTTGAAGTTCAAATGGTTTGTTTTTCATGTTTCTGTTGTATGGTTACTTTATTATTTATAGCTATCTTTACATTATTTAAATTTGGTTTTTAAGAAAGAAGTCTCCCTTATGCTAAGTTTTGTTAGTGGCAGGGGTGAAAATCCGGATGATGAGTATCAACCTTAAGCTCTTTGCTCTTTCGACTTCTTCTGCTGAGGAAAGGTAATGTTTTCTTTCCTTTTGATTTTGAAGTGAGAACTTTCTGAACTTCCTTGCTCTCTAACTGTTTGATATTATTCTTATGAAGTTTTTTAAATCATTGCTCATAACGTAATTTTTCTATTTTGCTCAAGTGCCTGCCCATACTTGGAACAATGAATTTCTTTCTCTACCTTTGCCTGGAAGGTTGTATTTACTGTTTGATGATTCATATGCTTTTCGAGGTCAAAATTTGAAACGTTTTTTTTTGTTTAGTCATGTTGTTCACTTAATGGAAAAGGAAGACAATAGCTTATCCCTGATTTTAGAATCAATATGAGGGTGCATTGATTTGAATGGATTTATTGTATGACAAAAGATTTCAATGGATTCAGTATGTCATTTTGCTGGTACAATTTTTTTTTACGTTCATTGAGAAAAAGTTTATGGTATTCTCTTGCTATGCAGATTGTGTAGGCAATTTGAAAGTTACTTGACAATGCTGTGCTTAACACATCTCAACACCAGGAAAAAATTAGAAGGATACTTAACATAATCAAAATTATTATTATTATAATACATCTTTGCTGGATTCTAACATTGATTTATATATATCATTAGCTGGCTTCTATGGTGGCACTTGGTTCTTTTAGAATGGCAGTAGGAACCGTCTTCAACTTATAAGTAGAGGAAAATAATTCCTGGCAACTCGATTTGATCTCCATACTAGACATGTATAATTGCATATTGTTTACAGTGATTGTTTAATTATTTTTTTTTACTGTGTATATTTTGAGTTTTTTTATTTATTTTATTTATTTATTTTTCGGGGAGTATTTTTGGGGAACGGGGTCGAGGATGGAGATTGTTTTCCATTCCCCGTCGGGGACGGGGACGGGGATGGGGACGGGGAATGGTCCCCTCGCCCCGGATCCGATCCTGAAATATAAAATATTCTCATAAGATATATATATACACACGGTAAATAAAGTCACTAAATCACTAATCACACATAAGTATATATTTATATACTAGTTTTACCTTTCACGTGCGTTGTACATGGCTCAACGTGTTTAAATGAAATATATTTTTATGTAATTATGATAACCTCCCTATTAAATTATGATAATTACACTATTTTTTATAACCTCCTAATGAAATTTTGATAATCTTCCTATGAAATTTTGATAAACTTCTTATAATGATACTATGGAATTTCGAGAACCTTTTTATTAAATTTTTTTAACCTTCTTATGAAATTTTGTTAACCTCCCTAAGGAATTTTGAATTCCTCATTTTGAAATTTTGATAACTTCCCAATGAAATTTTGATAACCAACACTATGAGATGTTGTTAACCTCCAAATGATATAATATTGATAACCATGTTATGAAAATTTAAAAACCTCATATGACCACCCTAGTATAGTGGTCAGGCCGCCCAGCTAGTAGTACTCCCCCAGGAGGCAAACTTGCATTTTGTTCATTTAAGGACGAAAAGTCAAGGTCAAACGTGATAGTACTACCTAGGGGGTGCGGCTCCAAGGAGGGGTTTTACCATGATGTTCCTTGATACACATAGGCCATCTAGGTGAAATTTCATCTCAAACAGACTTAGTATGAAAAACTTATGCTAGTTTTTCAGTTAAGGACAATTTGAGGTGTCAAACCAACTTCTCTATGCTATATAGTTCGGTTTTACTTAGAATTTTTCTCATAGCCTTATGGAGATAATCTAAGTCTACTGGTGGAAAATTAGCCTTGTTGGACTTAGTATGAAAAACTTATGCTAGTTTTTCATTTAAGGACAACTCAGGGAGAGAAACCTAGTTCACCATCAAGGGGAGCTCGGTTTTACTTAAAATTTTTTCCATAGTCTTTTGGAGATATTCTAAGTACCTTGGAAAAGTTTCAGCTCATTCAGACTTAGAATGAAAAACTTATGCTAGTTTTTCATTTAAGGACAGTTTGAGGTAAGAAGTCTAGTTTACTATGACGGAAGGCTCAGATCAAGCCAAGATTTTTACCATGATCTATGACTGATATACGAACCCTACTGGTGAAGTTTGAGCTCAATCTGAGTTCATTTGTAACTTTTACATCTTCTTCAGTTAAGGACAAAGTGGCTTTATCACCCCGGTATAGCCATAGTTCTTAATAAAAGGGTATTTTCGTCCTTGGAAGGCCTAAATATGGCTAATTATGAGTAATTTCGTGGCCTAGATGATATCTCGTATGATCCATGGTCACCTCTCAGCCAATTTAGTAGTTTCAGCTCATTGGAGGCAACAGGGACTACACCTGATACAGCAGATACAACCTATCATCTCATACTACCCAGTACCTCATACTACCTAGGTAATATGAGAGGGAAGTCACCTATGTGCTATGAGGGACGCCTCACACCCTCCTCCTCATCCTCCTATCACCTGCTGCAGCAACTAGAATGAGAAGGAAGCTTCACTGCAACTTCCCGGAAATTTCCTCCGACCAATCAGAAGAGTTCGCCTTCCTCAGCAAGTAAAACGCCTTCCTCAGCAAGTAAGGGAACCAGTTTCAAGGCCCATGCCGCCCCCTAAATAAAGGAATCAGTTTCAGAGGTTCAAACCAAGTCCTACATCTCACAAACGCTTCCAGAGCTACAGACTTGCTCTGCGCAAGATCTGAAAGCTTTGTGGTTTCTGTCAAATTTTCTCTGCAGACATTCTGCTGAAATCTCCACGATTTCCCGATGTTTATCAGAGGTTCTTATCAATCTTCAATGCTGACGCTCGCCTGAGATCTCCATGATTTCCTAGTGTTCCTTGAAATCTTCAATGCTGACACTCGCTTGAGATCTCAGTGATCTCTCAGTGTTCCTTGAAAGCTTCAATGCTGACACTCGCTTGAAATCTTCGTGATCTCCCAGTGTTCCTTGAAGAAAGTCCTGCACTTCACAACTTGCTCCAGCAAAAAACTAAGCTCCGCGCTTATTTTCTCTCTGGCTCCGCGCCTTTTTACTCTTGTTCATCACGAGTTCTTACTCGTTCTTCAAAATTCTCTTGTTCAATCTCATCTACTGACGTTAAAATTTCAATCTCTTGTTTATTTTAGAAAAGACGGCAATTGAATTATCTTTTTCACCCCTGTTCTTGTTACCCTTTTGGAAGTCAATCTAGTGGATCGATGATTTAAATGTTTCGGTGTGACTTTGATCCAGTCCCCACAAATCGCTCTGATCTCTTTACTTTTTCAACCTAGTTTCTTTGTCAATTTTAGCAAATTGACTGGCACGCCCTCATGCTGTCATTAAGTAGTTTTCGCAGAAACTCTTCCAAGAGATTTTTGCGCAACAGAAATATATTAAAAAAATAAGGGTCCAATGGCCGATTAAAAAGTTTTACAAAACTCGTAATTTTATATATAGTATAGATTATAAAATCTGTATTATAATAATATTTATTGCTTACAATATTTAAAAAAAATTAGAAAAATTTAGTCTTTTAAAAAATAACCATTATATTAAGTTACACAATTTACAACTTAAAATGTATTTTAACACAATTTTCAAATCCACGTGTGAAACACATGGCAAAGTACTACAGTAAGACTTCCATAAATTAATACTCGATAAATTAATAACCTCTCTAAAATAATATTTTACTCCGATCCCGACTTGGACCAGTTATAAAAATTAGTAATTTCGATAAATTAATAAGATAATAATTTTTATAAAAACCCTTATATATATATAGTCCCATCAATATTATAAATTAATGATTCTCTAAAATTTACATATATATCTAAGACAATTTAGTAAAATATGAATCTATTGTTGTTTGTTTTTTCATGAAATTTAAATCTGACTGGATTTCATCTTTAATTCTTCCCATTGCACTTAAAAGTTCCGGTTTTGTCTTCTCGAACTGCAACAAAAAATTCTGAAGAGTACTTATAGTCAATAGTTTGAACACTAAAAACAATATGAAGAATTAATACATATATGCATGTATATTATATTTATATTTATATAATAAATTTGTATATTTGTATGTTGAATGTGTATTGTAAGTGCGATGAACATAATTTCATTTATAACTAGTACAATGAACATGACTAGTATTACATTTTATTTAATTAGTCAATGGTTTGAATACTTAAAACAATGAATACATATTTATTTATATTAGTTATATTTGTTTATATAATCAAATTTATATTATGGAATAAAAAAAACTCTTTAAATTAATATTTTATTAATTTATCGATTAATTAATAACTCTTTAAATTAATAAATTTGCATGGTCCCAACATTATTAATTTATAGAAGTTTTACTGTAGTTGTAGAAAAGTCGTAATTGTTGTGTGTTGCTTAAGATGAACTATAACAAGCTAAATAATCTTAAAGGGCATGCAGACCTGATTAATGAAACAATAGAAAAGAAACAATTACTGAACACTAGAAATATAAATCCCTTGCTAATGCTACATGGTGTTTATCCTGTAATTTTTGAACAACGAGTCGATGACAATGAAGTACAATACAAAGTGAGAAATACTTAAACCAAAAAAAAAAAGTTAGGAAATGGTGATAAGCATAATTATTATTATGGCTTAATATAAGCAAAGATTCGTAGATTATAGCTAATCAAGTACTCCATCTATTAATATCCTTATTACTTCATATTAAAAATCAGTAAATCACACTATTTTTTGAAGTCACATTTGGACTTGGATTACTTGCACGTTGTAGTCGTGAAGTATTAGCCTTCATTATGAAGAAGGCCAAGTTCTTTTCGCGGAGATGCCCAGGGTCCAGCAAGGAAGACAAAGAAGTTACTTGGCAGCTCACGTTTTAATCTGGCCTTGTTCAGTGATCCACCTCTCTTGGGCTTGAATTCATGGCAATCTTCTCCCCATAATAACCATGGCAATGGCATCCTTCCCATCCCATTGGAAGAATGTCTTCTCTTGAGTAGCTGTCCTGAATTCGAATGGAATAGGAGGAGATAGTCTTAATTAAACAAATTAATCCACCTCCAGCCCTTGTTTAGACAAATTATAATGCTCCAACGTACTTTAACAAGCCGCTGCCCGCTGCTCTATCAAGTTTGGAATGATCTTGGCGACAAATTGGTGAAACTTTTTTTTATTCGAAAAAGCATGGATTGGAATACTTTCCTCACGTGTCGTTTCCGTTTCCATTCATCGCCATCCGAATTGAAAGCCCCTCCCGATCCGAATATATCAAATTGCTTCACCCATTCGGACGCTTTCAAGTAGATCCAACCGTTTGTGATCATATATATATATATATATATATATATATATATGATGCCTGTTAAGAGGATGGCAAGTGCATGCCCATGAAACTGGTTTTCGTAAACCAGTTATCAATGAAGAATAACAAGTGCCATGATTATGCATCCAAGCTATATAGCGACTTTTTCAAGGATGAAAAATTGCTTAATAAGAAAGGGAAAAGAAGGAGAGTTTGTATCCATGGTTCCAAGGTTGAAAACGTTTCGTCAGGGGACTTCTCCCAAGGAATCTGTTGATTTGAATTGAAACTGCAGCAATTGGAATTTGTGGACATGAGGTAGTGAGGTAGAGGTACCAAGGTGGTGAAGAAGGGGATGATATTGATCAAGTAGTTATGTTTGACAGTGGAAAACATTCCCCATTTTCCATCTCCAAAAATATCAAAGAAACTAGATAGTGACACAAATGGAGAATGTGCTTTGATACCAAACCTAGCCTAATTTTGGATGCTATTATGTAAATTTTGGATTTACTATTTATCTATCTTCTTTATCTCAAAATTTGGGATATAGAAGTAAAATAAAAAAATAAATTGAGAAATAAGGATTTTTTTACATTAAAAAATATAAAGTTAATATTAGTTAGTAGTGTTAATTTTAACCAATTACTATCATTAAATTATCATATTTTGAAAATTACTTGGTAAAAAATGGAAAAATTAGGATAATAAAGAAATTTTGATTCAAGAAAAACGTTCCTGAAAGAAAAAAAAAAAAAAAAAAGAAGGAAAAGGACTGGTTTAACACGTGTGACTGACTAGTAGGCGGGGAAAGCACGGTAATTCAATTTTTCCACATCCATGCCATGAGATATGACCAATCCACATACAAATTGAATTAACATTAATTCAACATCCATGCCATGAGATATCAACATTAATTCACTAAATTTAGCGAAATTAAAATTAAAATTTTATTTTAAGGGTTAGAAAAATTAAAATTTATAAATGGTATATTGGAACCAATAAAATGATGACATGTGACTTGACGTATGATAGACACATCAGGAGAGAATATTGTGTGTAGCAAAATGGAGGGGCGTGTAACAAAAAATTTAGCCAAAATTAAAATTTTATTTTAAGGATTAGAAAAATTAAAATTTATAAATGGTGTATTGGAATCAATAAAATGATGACATGTGACTTGACGTATGATAGACACATCAGGAAGGAATATTGTGTGTGGCAAACTGGAGGGACGTGTAGCAAAATTACCGCACACAATGCTCCTCCTGATGTGTCCATCACACATTACGTCACGTGTCTTCTAATGGACACATCAGGAGGAGGAGCATTGTGTGTGGCAAAATGGAGGGCGCAAAAAATATTGTGGCAAAATGGAGGGACAAAAAGCATTATTCTTCACTGATACATAAACACAACGTGGCAAGCTGACGTGGAGAAATCTCATTGGCGGGCACACGTAACTCTTAGTCTGAGACGAGAGGGTTTTTCTAGTCTAACACTGTCTCCATCTCCAGAGGTTTCTGTTCCGAGAGAGATTCAATCTGGGCAAAGGCAAATTCACTAATTCCCGAGAAAGTGTCGGAATTCTTCTCTAAAACGAAAACGGAAGGAAAATGCTTAGATCACGACTACCATTGTTAATAGCTTTATCATTCACATTCTTCAGCTTATCTTTCGCTCTTTACGGACCGTCGTCGCCGGTGGTTCAGCTCACTCCTTCCAATTTCAAGTCAAAGGTAAACTTTTCATCTTTTGCAATTCATTAGAAAATGTTTGAGAGAAGAATCAAATAGGGGAATAAAGGAGATCTAAATTTGAGTTGAGTTGAATGTATGCTCCATTTTGTTGGATCACAAGACTGGAGAAATTTTCCCAAAATGCCTTTTATTTTGTTCTTTTAGCAGTATTATAATCAGGTCTTTTCTCAGCTTGGAGTAATGATTTAACGCATTTTGATTTTCCATTTGATATTCAAGTTTTCTACTTTTCTATTTTCTAATTCATATCGAATGAACAAATGGAGCATGTCATTTGAGCTACTCAGGGAACCTCTTCTTTGGATTTTATTTTACTTACTTGAAAATGAAATTATTGGTGTGAACAAACTTCTGTTATTCAAGAAGAGTAAAAAAGTCAAGCTTTTTGAGGATATTTGCTTATTGATTGAGATCATCGAAATTGTGACAGGTTTTAAATTCAAATGGAGTTGTTTTGGTTGAGTTTTTTGCACCTTGGTGTGGTCATTGTCAAGCTTTAACACCTACGTGGGAGAAGGCCGCCAATGTTCTAAAAGGAGTAGCTACTGTGGCAGCTCTTGATGCTGATGCTCATAAGTCCCTTGCGCAGGTTTGGCAAAGTTCAAATCTATCACCTGAAACTTTTTCCTTTCAATCTGAGATGTAAATTAGGTCCTACTTTGTTGATGAGATTGTTTGTTTGTTCAACATGCTTAAACAGTTTTGCATACTAGTAAAGAATTCGTTCATCACTGTTGATTTATGTGCTTATAACAAATTTATTCTGATTGCTAATAGGAGTATGGGATTAGAGGATTTCCAACCATAAAGGTGTTTGTCCCTGGAAAGCCTCCGATAGATTATCAGGGAGCTAGGGATGTCAAGCCTATTGCAGAGTTTGCCCTCCAGCAGGTTAGTTACAGTATGTTGATTGGTTGAAGAATCCAAATTTTATTGCATAATAAATGAACTTTGGTTTTATGATGTTGTTATTTATTAATTTGGATATGTTACCGTATTAAATACATTCCTTTTGGCCTACCATCTATCAAAGAAGACGGAATTGGATCTTGTGGTGTTTAAGATATACTTCATAGTTTTGCTTAATGAAAACAAATACTGCATTATTTTGCTGGATGGAAATGTTGTATTTTTCCAAGAGGTCAATATTACTTTGATGTCATGTGCTATGCAACTGCGACTCTTTCTTTTGCGCTCTTCATCTTGGATTGGACACATAATGTACACATATTGGACACTACAATTGAGACATGCATATCATGATAATTACCAGGAAAAATATACTCTCAGACATCAATCAGCTTTGTTCATATGCCAGTTGTATAGGAGAATTTGTTAGAGTTGTTAATCTAATGGGATTATGGGATATCTAAGGTTGTCCCAACATGGACTAGGACCTGATAACTGCCCATAAAAGTCTGTAATGGCCTCAGTTTCTCCTTGTGGATTAAGGATTAGTACTCATTATTAAATTGTTTAAAGCAAAGTTCATGTGTATCACTTTATCTTAAACATTCTTTCTAAGACTTGACTTGACTTGACTGATTGCTAATTATTTTGATTTATACAGGTAAAGGCACTTCTGAAAGATCGTTTGGCTGGAAAAGCATCTGGAGGATCAAGTGAGAAATCTGAACCTAGTGCATCAGTAGAACTTAATTCCCGCAATTTTGATGAATTGGTGCTCAAAAGTAAAGAACTCTGGATTGTGGAGTTTTTTGCACCTTGGTAAGCATGCTTAATCATTAATTTAACAGTCATCAATAGCTCTCCACATGTATCACTTTAGATACAAATATGTGCCAGTATAAGATATTGTTAATGTTTCTTCTGACGTGAACTATACTTTAATTTTACATTTAGTGTTAAGGCAATATAGTCTTAATCTCCCCATTTAGAAAGGAATTAGAAAGAAATGACTTGCTAGTATGTTATTAAGTTGTTTAAGTTGAGCTCTATCTCTGCATAGTGCATATTTCAGAAACCAGGTTTTCTCAAGAATCTGTGTGAGCAGTAGGTGGACTGATCACTTTAGTTTATTTAATATAGAAAATGCATATATTATGCATAAGATATTATATAAAATCAACTAGATTGCATCAATCTCAAAGCAAAAGTCTGTACAATTGGTTATTATATATTTTTTCACATCACTGATTCCAAGCTTCAAGTTTCTGATTCTTATATTCGATTGTGGTGATTAATTCCATACATAATTTTTCCCTAAAGGTGTGGACACTGCAAAAAACTTGCTCCTGAGTGGAAAAAGGCTGCTAATAACTTGAAGGGAAAGGTGAAACTTGGTCATGTTGACTGTGATTCGGAGCAGGTACTGTTCATACTATACTTGGAAGCACTGCAACTCTGACTTATTCACAACTTCAAAGATTAGAAAGTTTGAGGTCTTAACCATCTCTTATGAGAAAGGCGACATTCCCAGAAAACAGTTTATGAATGCTTTATTAGAACTAAATAAGAATCTTCTTTTGTCGGAAACCGGTTTTCCAGTTGTGAAACATTTTCAGAATAGATTTAGGACCGTTTCTTGTTTCCTTTACCTGAAGTGTTCAATATGTTTGCTTTGATGTTGTCATTTTAATGGAGTGTGGTTTGCAGTCTCTCATGGGCAGGTACAAGGTTCAAGGATTTCCTACGATCCTAGTATTTGGTGCTGACAAAGATAGCCCAATTCCTTATGAGGGTGCTAGAACTGCCTCTGCAATCGAGTCATTTGCTCTAGAGCAGCTTGAAACGAATGTTGGACCTGCTGAAGTGACAGAGCTGACTGGCCCGGTAAGTCTCACGCTCTTGCTTTAAGAAGATTTCATTCCTTTTGGACCATTGAGTTGTTTACTGAGAAGTACAATCTATTTAAATAGGATGTCATGGATGAGAAATGTGGCTCTGCTGCCATTTGCTTTGTTGCTTTCTTACCTGACATTTTAGACTCCAAGGCCGAAGGAAGGAACAAGTACCTGGCTATGTTATTGTCAGTTGCTGAGAAATTCAAAAGGAGTCCTTACAGGCAAGTATATGGAAGTTAACACTGATATTTTTCTCCTATTATATTCCCTTTATTCTCTCTCTTTGTTTTTTAAGTGGATCTCTCTCTATCTAAATATGTGTTTGGTTTAAGAGCTGTATTGTATTTCTTTTAGTAATGACAAGTTCATGTCCTGCAGCTATGTATGGGCTGCTGCTGGTAAGCAGCCGGACCTTGAGAAGCGTGTAGGTGTTGGTGGGTACGGTTATCCAGCTCTTGTAGCCTTGAATGTGAAGAAAGGAGCATATGCTCCATTGAAAAGTGCATTTGAGCTTGAGCATTTAATGTAAGTGATTCTTTTGCGTGCTTTGATATTAATACCCACTTTGTCAACAAACAAAATCTTAAATAGGCAATTTTGTCTTCTCAGTGAGTTTGTCAAGGAAGCAGGGCGTGGTGGTAAGGGCAATTTACCTTTGGAGGGCACTCCTGAAATTGCTAAGATAGAACCATGGGATGGCAAAGACGGAGAAATCATTGAAGAGGATGAGTTCTCCCTCGAAGAACTCATGGGAGAAGATACATCAAGCAAGGATGAGTTGTGATAAATTCGAAACAGAACACTCACGAAGAGAATTTAGGGCTAAAGGAAAAGATGTTGATGTTACGAGTAATGTGGTTGTGTCATGATTTGATTTCACTAATCAAACGATATTCAAAGGACTTAATTTTCCCATATTGAAAATGGAATTCCTGCGATGAACGTTCTGAAGTCTGAAGTCTTCTCTTACCTTAATTTAACCCTCCAGTCCCTCCCACATCTTTCTTTAGTAACATCATGTGGTACAGAAAGAAATGTAAAAAGATGAACATTTGGGTCATGGTTTGAAGATGGGATGTTTTGTTGGTTTAACATGAGCATTGCAAACATTTCTCTTTCATTTACCAGTGAATTTTTAGGAGGGATTTGGCCTTAGGCTGATTTCTAGTTGACTAAATGTCAACTCAACTCTATTTTTGCAACAAATTTATGAACTTGGTAAAATGAACTCAGGGAACGAGCGAGGAGTTTTAAACTCGAGACTTGTCTCAAATGAATTTCGGGGTCTCTTAACAATGTTGCGGGGTGGGGGAGGGAATAATTTTTCCATGGATGTATTCAAACATAATGAGAATGAAGGTATTCCAACGGTCGAATTTTTAAACCAGGTTGATCATTTATCAGTTATTACAGACTCCAGAGTCCAGAGGCTGTTAAGCATAGATTTTAGTTTATTGGGAAATTTTAGCACGAAAAGATGAAACGAAACTTAGGATTAGTAGGTGAACAAGCCAGTCATGTCTTCAACCAAAACACCAAGATTACCCAGTTGGCAAAATCAGGTAAAATTGAAGAAGCCATCAAACTTTTCTCCGAAATGACCCACAAAAATACCGTAACATACAATTCCATGATATCCGCGTATGGCAAAAACGGAAGACTAAACGATGCTCGCCAATTGTTCGACATAATGCCTCGGAGAAACTTAGTTTCTTGGAACACAATGATTGCTGGGTACTTACACCATGACAAAGTTGATGAAGCTTATCGACTTTTAGTTAGAATGCCTCAAAAGGACAGATATGCTTGGACTTTGATGTTGACTTGTTTAACACGCAGAGGGGAGCTCGAAAAGGCTAGGGAGTTGTTTGATTCATTGCCTTATAAACATGATGTGGCTTGTTGGAACGTGATGATTGGAGAGTATGGCAAGAAAGGAAGGTTTATTGAAGCTAAGAGATTGTTTGACGAAATGCCAGTTAAAAATGCTGTTTCGTGGAATTTGATGTTATCAAGTTATACCAGAAATGGGGAAATGCGTTTGGGGAGGGAGTTCTTCGAGGGAATGGCTACGCGGGATGTTGTTTCATGGAATTTGATGGTTGATGGGTTTATTCAGGTTGGTGATTTGGCTTCTGCTTTGGAGTTCTTTGACAAGATTCCAACTCGAAATGTTGTGTCTTGGGTTACCATGTTAAGTGGGTTTGCACGAAGGGGTAACATATTGGAGTCAAGGAGATTGTTCGATCAGATGCCGAATAAGAATGTTGCTGCTTGGAATGCTATGATTGATGCTTATGTCAAGAATTGCCAAATTGAGGAGGCTGCTGAATTATTTAATGAGATGCCAAAGAGGGATTCAGTTTCATGGACTACAATGATTGCTGGTTATGTTCATGTTGGTCAGCTTGATAAGGCAAGTGAGTTACTCAATCAGATGCCTCAGAAGAGTACTGCAGCACAAACTGCAATAGTTTCTGGATACATTAAGAATAAAAGAATGGATAAAGCTCATGAGGTTTTTAACGAGATTGCTGACAGAGATATTGTTTGCTGGAACACCATGATTGCTGGGTATGCGCAGATGGGAAGAATGGATGAGGCTCTCACTCTATTCAAAGAAATGAAAAATAAGGACTTGGTAACATGGAACACCATGATCAATGGTTACGCTCAAATTGGAGAAATGGATAAAGCATTAGAGATATTTGAGGAGATGAAGATTAGAAATGTAGTCTCTTGGAATTCTTTGATTACAGGATTCTTGCAAAATGGCTTATCATTGCATGCATTGAATAGTTTCAAAATGATGGCACATGAAGGAACAATACCCGATCATTCAAGTTTTGCATGTGGACTAAGTGCATGTGCCAATCTCGCGGCCTTGCAAGTTGGAAATCAGGTGCACAGTATGGTTTTGAAGAGGGGTTATCTAAATGATTTGTTTGTAGGGAATGCTTTAATCACCATGTATGCTAAATGTGGAAGAATCTTGTGTGCTCAACTCATATTCAAGGATCTTGATGAAGTTGATCTCATTTCTTGGAATTCTATGATAACTGGTTATGCCTTAAATGGTCATGGAAAAGAGGCTGTTCAACTCTTTCAACAGATGGTGTTAAAAGGAGTGCGCCCCGATCATGTCACCTTCATTGGAGCTCTGTCAGGATGTAGTCACAATGGCCTTGTTGATAAGGGTTTAGAATTATTTAAAAGCATGACTGAAATTTACTCTATAGAACCTTTGATTGAACACTACGCTTGCGTTGTTGATATGTTAGGCCGTGCGGGGATGTTATATGAAGCCTTTGAAGTGATAAAGGGATTAAAAATCAAAGCAAATGCAGGAATTTGGGGTGCATTGATGGCGACATGCAAGAGTCATGGCAATTTGAAGCTTGGTAAGATTGCAGCCAAGAAGCTTTTGGAATTTGAACCTCAGAAAACTTCAAGCATTGTGCTCTTGTCAAATATGAAAGCTGAGGCTGGTTGTTGGAATGAGGTTGAAAACATGAGGTCAATGATGAAAGAGCATGAAGCAGAGAAGCAACCAGGCTGCAGCTGGATTGAAGTTAGAAACCAGTTACATTGTTTTCTGTCCAATGTGCCAATGCAACCTAAGGTAGCAGAAATTTCCAGCATATTGAAAGCTTTTACCTCACACATAAGAAACTTAGATTGTGTATCTGATGACTTTTGCATATATACTTGGTAATTTATGATGTGCAGTTTCTTTTTCTTTTTCTTTTTTTGGTAGATAAGAGCGTCCTAGACCGCTTTAGCTGACGATGGCTCTAGGCCTAGTCACACCCCGCATATCCTCCTCGATAAATCGATGAAGCACACCCAGAGGTCGATCCAAAATGGAAACATCAAAGGACCCTTGATAGGCCCAACTAGCCAGATAATCGGCACACAGGTTAGCCTCTCTATAAGTATGAACCAACAAACACTGCCAACCCGTTGAATCAAGCCTCGACATCTCTGAATAACTGGTGACAAGGGATCATGTAACGCTGGAGGTTGTAAAAATTTATTCACAGCAACCAGTGAATGACTCCACCACGACAAATCTGTAACCATATTCCCAAGCAAGCCGTAAACCATGGTAGATAGCATACAACTCCGCTTTCGAAATATGCCCCCAACCAAGCTTACAAGTAAAGCCGAAAAGCCACATACCATAAGCATCTCTACAAATACCACCAGCCGCAAGATCACCAGCTAGCAGCAGCATCAACATTAATTTTGACATACCCCAAGGTTTAGCCCAGCCAATAAACACAGAAGTTGTACGATTTGGAAGCCGTAAATTCAACCTGAGATTATGAAACTCACAAATACTAGAAAGAATCATAAAAGAAGAATTATCAGGCCATTGAAATGTATCTTCAAAAACCACCGGATTACGCCACCTCCAAATATGCCAACAAACAAACCCAAAATACATAGGCCACGGAATTTGAGAATCCACGAAGAATTTATTGAGAGCAAGATTATAACGCAACCAGTCATTCAAGTTCAAAGAATTAAAATGAACCAACCAGGAACCATGTAACCAACGGGACCACATTGATTGAGAAGTACCACAATCCCTTAGAACATGAAAAACCGATTCATCAGCTACCCCACATCTAGGACATGTAGCCTGCGAAGTAATATGTCAACGAAAACAAGCTAAACTTGTGAGAAGGCGATCATGTCGAACCAACCAGAGAAAATGCTTCACCCTCGGCGGAACCTCCATCTTCCAAATCCTCTTGCAACCAGCATCGTCATTGGAGTCATTAGAAAGCAATTTATAGGCAGAAGAAACAGAAAACACACCATCAGGAGAGCCTACCCAATAGTTCCGATCCGACTCGCCTTGAGAAGGCAAAATAAGAGAAAGAGATAGCTCCTCACGAATATTAGTTGGGATAACATGTAACCCATCCCAATGCCAAGACCAACTGTCTGCATTTGTGGCGTCACCTTAATACCACACTTATCAGCCAGCGACCTAATACCTCCCAACCATTTGTCATTCCAAAAAGAAGTGGATTTTCCATCCCCCAATTAGCCGAGCACTACCCTGAAGCACGAGGATGCTGACTGAATAAATGCTCCGCCAGGTATGTGAGGAACATTGAGTCCTGGAGGACTGTACAAAGCTCTGACCCCTGAGACATTTCGCCCTTAGAACCCGCATCCATAGACCATACCAGGATCATCACTATCTAACTTCCATCCCATTTTATCTGACCCCTGATGTGCAGTTTCTTTCACTGTCAAGTGTTAAGACTTAATGAATTAATGCATTATTTTGGGAGCCAATTTGTAAAAGCAAGGGCCAACAAGGTTCTGGCATCTTCATGTTAGATTTGAAGAATGGAGCTTTCTTTGATTAATCATAATAATACAATGAATGGCGAGAAACTAATTAAATTTCTCAATGGAAATAAAAATAACAAATTTTCATAACTTGTGGTAGTTGCAGAATATATATACTGTAAAAGTAAAACAGTTAAGTGGGGGCAGAAAAGCTAGCAGGATTCATTGCCCCCATTGTGAAGTGAATCTGTCTCTACAAGGCTACAATCTCTACAAGTAAAGCTAGAGTGCAACAGCTAACTCTTTCGGTATTTCTTTGGTCATTTCCCTTTCTGTTTTCCTTCTTCCAATGGAGTGCATGGTGGAGAGTTACAACTTACAGAAGTCAAAAATAATACTCTAACTTCTACAAAAAACTGACATTCTCTATCCTCCATAGGCATTCCTTTCTCAATGGCGAGTCCGCGAATATTGCTCCGATAAATTCTTTTATCTGAAAAGGTTAAAAGGTTATAAATACCCTGAACTAGAAAAATATAAACTAACAAGGTTATCATACAACATTTCATTGTTGTTCAATATTTGCAATGTCCCTTGCTAATTCGATATCGACAGGCACTAACTATTTTGTCAAGGATGGCAGAATATCAGTATATAGCTAAAAATTTTGCCCAATCCATGTCAAATTGCATAATTTGATGATAAAACTCATGATTTGCTTCACAAAATAAAGAAGATCAAATTCAAATAGAATTATAGAATAGAAGAATACAAATTTATTAAAAAACAAAACACGCCAAACCAAGTAGCTCAAGTGCCCAAAATTCCAGTTAAAACATACCTCTTCTACTGTAAAACCACAGCTGATAAGTTCTCCACATTCCCATGCAGCAGTGATGGACTTTAAAGGCATATCTAACAATTCTGGAAAACACAAAAACAGAACGTAATGAGATGTCACCTTCAAGCAACATATAATTTATCAAGTTTGGAACATAAGAAGCCACCCAAGTCTAAAACCCCTGATAACAACCAAGCCAATCCATTATGTTTTAAGAATCAAGTACTTTACTGTGTAACATTTGAAAATATGAGGAAAACATGCCTGCTAGTTTGCGAATTTTACATAAAGATGGCACAAGATCATCTATAGGACGTCTCAAGTCGTCTTCTGACTTCCCTTTCGAATTGATAGAAGTCAAAGAATTCAATAAAGAAGACAGGTTCTCCAGCATCAAAAGGATCAGTCTTTGGAGCTGTTCTACAAGACAATGGTAAGATACGACTTAAATATGTAAAAGCCATGAAATGAAGTCTACAATAAAGATTGATTGATCCGACCTGTAATGTCTCTTCTGCTGCGAGATCATCAAGCAAAAGAATGTCTTTTGTGATTCTAGAGAAGACTGACTCTAGAACCATGCACATACTTCTCTTATAAGTTGAAGGCAATAAGAATGGTTCCCAAATGATATGTACTTTCTCAAGGACAAAAACAACCTGATCATCAGCCATTCAGAGTCACTGTCTATGTTGCAAGAAAAAGGCAGGGAACAAAAACAGCAAGGAGTTCAGCAAAAAAGTTCATCAACCTTACCTGATCAATGCTAAATTTTGCAGATTCAAATTGATGCATTTGATGGGTATTTTGAAATCCATCGGCACCATCTATAGCCTAACAAATAGCAATATTAGCAAACTGTTATTCATAAAGGCAAATGAAATTAACATTTGAAACAATCACATGAAAACTGCCACCACTTTATCTGAGATATCTTCTGTTCACAAATTTCTCCTTTAGGTATACAATAATGATTAACTACTTTCCAGCATCATGAGAGGTATCAATAAAATTAAACGCATATACGACTTGCATACACTCTAATCTGGAATTCAAGCATATAACCCATGAAAAATGAACACCCGATGCTGGAATCAATAAGCAAATATGATCTTCAAAATGAAAACATATAAAGAGAAATGAAAATAGTGTAAAGCAAAAACCAAACAAGAGGATCGAGTTCCTCAATGAGATGGAAAGAAAAAAAAATCTATAAGCAAATAAGAAATAATAATGCTTGAACTCCAAGTGCGACTAGAATACAATAAGTTTAACTTAATTATCCTTCAAACTTTCCAGGCAACCCACCTCTCTCAAATTAAAAATAACGAGCTGCATTTGCCTCTGCAGTATTTCTTCAGCCATGAGGCGAAATCTTGGAGCCATATCAGCGAATACAGCATGTTCCCTAATGGAATCTGGAAAGTCTGAACGATACTGAAATGTAGGTTTCAAAAGTGCATTACTTAGCAAACAAAGGAAAAATAGAATAATGAAAGGGCACGGGCACTTTAGATAAAAAATACAATCACTGAAAGAATAGCAAATCAGCATCACTTTAACCGTTAGTAGCAAGTAAAAAACTTATCAGTCTAGTAGCAGATTTGCAGATACCCATTAAAAATATATATTTAAATTGTATACGTGCATTTCTTTTTGTTCTCTCTTTCTCCAAGCAGGTTTGAATTATGTGTAAAGTCCACATACCTCAAATGCAAGCCCAAGTATCTCCTGAGATAGATAAAGACAATCATTGTGCATGAGAACAGCAACCTGGTTGATACCATCAAGCTGCCTTTCTAGCTTCACAAGACAAAAATAAAGATTATCAACATAATTCTGATTGACTGCAATGTTAGCATCTATGTGCAATATACCTTGCTCATACAACTCTCAAAGCAAATAAAGATGATAGAAAGTGAGTAGAATGTCACAAGAAACTTCAAAATGTTTGTTTGTAAGCCCAGTGATATTTGTGAATAAGGTGAAATACAAATGATGCCCTTAAGTTAGCTTTAAGCACCATCAGCTCGTTGGATGCCTAAGGGAAGACTATTGGTAGAGAGGTCTAACAAAATCAACATGATGGAAATATCAATGAATCAAAAACATAGCCTAGGTGATATATAGTTGGTAGAATTCCATTAAGGACATTCCCATGCAAGAAGAATACAAGACACAATAAGTTATCTAGTGAAGGGATATAAAAGGTTCATAAGCTAAATGGGCATTATATTTCAGCTTTGGGCTACAAATACACACACGCGCGCGCGCGCATCAATACAAATTCTGGTTGCTCAGAATGCTTATTACCCTGCATGCATGTACATGCACATGGGCAGACACCGATGTGGAGTCATGCACATGCAGGAAAGCACACAGTGCCACACAAATGAACACACGCATGTCCACAAAAGTCATGAAGATGTGTGTCTTGATGAATTGTCAGGTTTAACGTTAAGATTGTCAAACTAAACAAACCTTGACAGGAATAACAGCTTCATAAAGAAGTATAGCATCTCTGGCAGCCTGATAGAATTCCAAAGCAACTCTGGTGGTTGACAAGCAAACATCCTGCAAGGAGTTGTGATAAATAAGGTCATGTCTTGAAGTTTATATGAGCAAGTCATGCCAACAGAATTTAAAATGCATGGGCTGTAGAAGTGCAAGATATTTCTGTTAATTAAAATGAATTTCGTACTTCAGAAATGGTTTTCACAAAGGAAACCATATTAAATTATAAGTCAGCTTAATCTTTAATTTGTAAAAGATGAAGTCTCTTTGGACACGATGAGAACCAAGGCTTTCAAGTTGCAATTCAAACCCTGATACTTCCACCTAAATTTTTGCATATTCATGTTATTTAAATCAATTTCTATATGTATAAAGAAATTGTACATGACATTGCAAGACAAAATAGGAAAATTATCGGTTTCTACTACACTATGGAATGGATGGATTCCTTCAAAAGTGCTATGTATATAAACCAACAAAGCTTTCTTCACAGGCATCAAATGAACTTTCTTCAACCCCATTTCTCGCTTAATAGCTAGCAATTAGAATGCTACACTCAAAAGCTAAAATCAAGTCATCACAACATGAAGGGAAAATAGGAAGACTATGCATTAGTGTCTTTACCTTAAGTGTCTGATGCACTAGACCCATCAGTTGGGAGGCTGCTTTGGATACAACACACTTCCCAGATTGAAAAAGCAAATCCACAACTTTTTCAGAAGTATATATAGCCATTCCATCATTCTTTAGTGAAGTGGATTTGGTAGTATACTCCTATAGAAAATTTCATTAATCAAAGCAAAACATAAAAGCACCAAGCTCAATATGTTTAATAGTTAGAAACTCACTTGAGGAATAGAGAAATCACACTTTAGGAGTAAATTTCTAGCTTTTGCCAAGATTTCTGTTCTCTTCTTAAATGCAAAGTGAACCTCAACATTTTCAGCAAAATTGCTCAACCTATCCTCCTCATTATTGGATGGTGATATGAACATCATTTCCTTTAAAGATATCTCAAATTCAGATGTACATTTGATTATCTTCTGAAACTCAGCAAGTTTTGAGGCATCTTCAGGGACAACCTAAAACGAGATCACACATGTGAATTTATTAGGAAGTTAATACAGAACTTACCCAGGTGCTCCTTTACACAATAATGAACATACCACAGATCCCAACAGAATAAAATAAACAATAGTCCTAAATCCAAAAGTTAGTGGAGAACAGTAACTAGTTACAGACTAGGTAGGCCAAAGCAGAATCTAGAAAAGAAAGACAACTAAGTTCACATAGTTTTCCAATACAGCCACATATAACTGGCATTCAGCAATCTGCAGTCAAGTGATCACATGAAGGGCAAACAAAGTAGGAAGAGAAAGAACCACTATTTTTAAAGTCAAGAAGTAGATAACCGAACCTTTGAGAGAAAGTTGGAGATAATAAGATCCGATATCCTAGGCCAAGTTAACCTTCCAAACGAATGAATCCATGAATGGTTTTCGAAGCATATACGTTCGAAAATAAACCTGATAACCTGAATAACTCTTGCATAGATAGCATCACCATCCGAATTTGCAACCTGAAGATTACAGAGATGCCTCAAACCAAAACCCTGAATTCCTTTCAAGCAAAAACTTTTAAAAGATGCTCTAGCCATCTAACATGATCCATGTTTTAAAAAAAATATATTGTCCCTCATGACAAAAACAAGAAGTAATAAAATTTCAATATCTTCTATCAATGTTCAGCATGGTTTATTTATTGACTTATGAATTAAATATTTAAACCAAGTGTGGCAACCAAGAATAGAAACCACTGGTAGAGAGCATTTACCTTGCCATCTTGTGAAGGTAGAATCTTCAATGCTGCCTCTCTGATTCCTTCAGAACCTTGATCTATATCTTCTATAAATGTTACAGGTGATCCATAATTTACAGCTGGAGTAATGACATGCTTGATTATCAAATCAGCTGCTTTAGCAAGACTATAACCCAAAATCCCAGCCACCTAGAAATAACATATAATCTCATCACTACATATCTAAGAACAATTATCAGGATTAAAAATGCCCAACAAATACTGTAGACACTTAAGTAACTATTAGTAGACAAAATTTTCAAAAGCATCTAACTTCTTCGTTTATCTCCAACACAGAAACAAAAAAAAATAATAATAATAATAATAAAAATGAAAACTTGTAGCTACATGTAAGATTCAGCCAGTCCAAAAGGAATATCAGTTAATAACAACTTACATCCATCGCTTCCAAAACTGTATGAAGTTCAATCCCATCAATTTGATCAACACTTAATCTATACTTCACCCTGATTGTTCTAGAATTCTGCTCGAACTGAACTGCATTTTCCATGAACTTGGCAAGCAGCTCTTGCATCTACAAACCCAAATCCAATTCCTCTAAAAAAACAAATTACCAATAAAATGAATAATACCAAAAAACACCAAAGAGATAAGTAGAGTTTTAAACCTCAAAATTCAACTATTTCTCTCAGTTTTCCTCTATTTTCTTAATCAGCAAATAGAAGATTACCTCATCGAACAAATCAGTCCATTGCTTTCTCAATAAACCATAGACAATAGGCTCTCCTTCCTCTTCATCGCCAATCCTCAGAGCCTTCTTCAACTCCTCAACTTCCTCAGCAGCGAATTTGAGCCGTCCATCTCTCAATGCTGATCTCGCACCTTCCAATCTCTCGCAAATGCCAACAATTATCCTCAACAAGCCCAACAAATCCCTCTTTTCCTTAGCCTCCTTGGTCTTCTTCCCAATCTCATCAATCAACTCGCGAATCTCGACATCGATCGGACGGTCGGAGATCAACGAAAGAATATCGGAGAGGTTGTTAGAGATACCGTTAGTCTTGGAAACGGCATCGTTGCAGAGTGAGAAAAGAGAGGCAAAGTCGTCGTGGTGAGAAAGGATATAAGAGCGGACTTTTGATTTGATGTGAAGAGAGTGGGATTCAAGGCGATTGATGAGGAGGCGGAGATCCGGTGCTGACAGTGGTGTCGAAGGGTCGGAGAGATCGTGGCCGGAGAGGAGATCGCGGACGTTGATTCGGTCTAGAAGCGGGTCCATTTCGGCGGTTGTATGATGACCGGAGAGGGGGTTGAACGGTTTATTTGGGAAGAGATAACGGAAGTGTTTTGCTTTTGCTGAGGCTGAGGCTGAGGCTGAGGCGGACTTTTGTTCTTGTATGGAGGTTTAAGGCGGGAGTGGCAAACGTACGCCGTTTAGGCTTGCTTTTAGTTATTGACTTATTGGGCTTTAGTTTTTGGGCTTTGGATTGCTTTTGTCATTTTTTGCACTCACTCCGACAAAGTACAAACACTAACCTTTTCCTCGCCTCAGTCATTTGGATTACTCTTTAGTTTTCAGTTTTCAATCATCAAAGTTCAAATTCTAACAACTTCAAATATATATATAAATCAAATAGATTTACAGGGGAGAATTACAGAGTGATAGATAGGATAAAAGTTACCCAAATTTGAATAAAAGATTAATACAGTAAGTTCCAAAGGGGTTTTCCGTTTTATCATCAAAGCACATACAATAAACATAGACCACATTGATCTTACAAATAAAATGTTAGTTTACCATAATATATGTACATTTATTGCATCCGTCGGAGAGTGCGTGAGCTATCGTAGTCTATCTCATACTCATAGATTTTCCATCCTTTAGTGGCTTGATCCGTATGCCCTAACTGCTACTTTGCGTTAGGAAGTTGTGCAAAAGTTCATGGTTTCAGTTTCAGCTTTTAATTTGCATATTCATATTGAATTTATGGCTAAAAAATGTACATATGTCCGCAAATGGACGCTCTCTGTCTTTGCTCTAAACAGAAATGGCGTAACATCCCTGAAAAGGCAAGAAAGAGACGTGGGAAATTGCGGCTTCTTACTTCTTATTCATGTTTTGTTTTGTAACAGCTAGCTAAAAAGAAACTTAAAAGCAAGCAACTTCCACGATTTAAGCCACACCCTCCAAAAGTTGGCACATTATCCATGTGATGTCAATTTGTCTAAAAAGTCCTATATATAGTAAAAATTAGTAAAGTATTTCAGCCAAATCTTGGCAAGGGAGAGGGACATTGTAGCTGAAGATCATCGAGAAATCAACATGGGGAACAAAGCAGAGAAGCAGCCTAAGAGGATGGATTGGGTCACTAAATATGGTAGAATGTTGAAGAAAATGTTAACTTCTCCTGATGATGCTACTAATACTTCTCCCGAGGCAAATGCAGTTGCAGTTTCGCCTCCTCGGCCAGTTAGCTGTGAGGAGCTGTTCTTGCCATCAGAAAAGAAAAAGGGTCATTGCCGCCCGGGAGATTCTTGTATGGATCCCTTTGTAGCAGCTCACATTGCAGCTCAGAATCACTTCAGTCTTAGGTCAAACATCTACCTTTGATGAAGAAAAAATTGGAGTGCTGGTAGTTAGTGTCTTCTTCTGTAATACCATCTAAAAGAGACAATAACTGTCTATTTCAGTCTATAATAAGATATCACAATTTCACAAAGAAGCTTTATGTTTATTCCTTTAGTATTGTTGAGTTGATTTACCTAATTGCAAAAAATGATCATCAAATTAGGCCTAGTTAATTACTGCAAATCATCCACACATTATTTGGATCAATTTCCAAGTTTTCCTAATGGCATCATCTCTCTCCCATGTAGGTTGAGGTTGCACGGCAAATGAAGTATGTTTAACCTACCAAAACCATTTTCCTAGTGGTCCAATTTCCTTTTCTTGCTGCTTCAGTTTTCTACCTTGACTTTGACATGATCTTAGTTTTCTATTTCAGAGGAGATCATTTAGTTGCTGAAATAATTGAAGAAGCTTTACTTTAGTTGCAATCAGGATTTGTTTGCATCTCAAGTTTGGTAAAAGCTGACATTAATATAGAAACAGGTTGCCTTGCTCAAAGTTGTTAGATTGTAATCATGTTGTTTTGTAGTCTACTCTGTGTCAATTGTGTTCTTACAATTTGAACAAATTGTTTATTCATCCAATTAAAATGTAAAAGAAAAAGGAAACATTTGATATATGAAATAAATTGCACTAGTGGTAGAAAACATAGGCCTAAATTTTGTTTTATTACATAATGATCATGTTCATGTACAATTTTCACTATATTCAAGTTGAATAGAGATTGAAGAAGGAAACTATAGGATCATAAACAACTTGATTAGCATTTACACCAAGAACAAAATCTGCATGAGCATAGTCCTTTATGAATAGTTCAACTAGATTGCCTTTGACATGATCTTTGAGATCATTTAGCAAACTCTGCACATCTTTTACATCAGAAAGTTGGTCCTGCCCTCCATAGCCAAGGAAAAGAGGAAGGTCTTTCGGAATACTTGTCATGTCATATGCTGGGGGATTCGGTTGCCCGTAATGTCCCACATTCTCATCTTTACTTCCATAATCATACATTGCTATGCTTCCAGTTCTAATCACTATTCATTCAACAATCAAAAGTGCCAAATGGAATCAATAAGTGCTCAATGAAAACCATCATGCATTTGATTTTAGGCACTTACTTTGGGATAGGTGGATTATGTTCTTAGTTGCAGTTGGCTGAGGTTCATGTTTAAGTAATTCACCTGCCTTTGAAGAATTAACGCAGCAATTCGCCCCTGTGATAGCCATAAGTCTTTGCCATTAAGCAACAGATAAATAAATAATAAACACGTTCATGTAAAGGATCTAATGAGGAAGCTGTAAAGAAGACCTGTCATAGCAGTCATTAAGTCAGAGCAGTTGGTGCCTGATTTATTGCAAATTTCATTCAGAATTGGGCCTAGAACATCCCTGTTCCAAGTCAACAGAGAACACTAGAGTTTTAGCTTTGAAGAGATTATGTTAATATAAATAATTAATCAGGCTCATTCTCACCATCCTGGAGGAAATTGATCGAAACCCGAATTATATAATGTCTGTTATTCATAAAAAAGGAAACAGAAATTGACAGTCAGAGTCATGTTAGTGGTAAATGCAATTTACACTTAAAAGGGTAAAGAGAAAGATATTTCTTACTTCTGCTATATGCATGTCAGCAGCAACTTTCATTAGTTGGGAGGGAATCTGATCCAGGTGAGCAATTGGACTAAGCAAAGCAGCTGTTCTGAACATGTTTACAAGCTCTTGCTTGGAAAAGGCAGCTAAAGCAATCAAAGTTCCCTAAAATTTGAAGATATTTTGTTTCTTAGTATTAGTTATTATATATATGCTTGACAAAATCTATGAGGAAACAATAAATTCCACAGGTGGCACTGCAAAAGACAGAAATTTTACCAAGGAATGCCCAACATAATGCAACTTCTGGTTAGTTTGATCATGAACATATTGGACAAAAGCAGAGAGATCATATTGGACTAATTCATCCCATGACCATTCCCAATAAGCCTGCAATGAAGTAAAAGGAATAAACTTTTGAGCAAAATAGTTTATGGTTTTTATCAGTAATCATGGATGATAATACATAGAAAAGATGAGAACCGAATCAATGGGGCTCAGAGACGTATGTCCACGACTATACGTTGTTCCACGTGTGTTGGCAAGCCACACATCAAAGCCATTATCAGCCAAAATGAAACCCAAGGATTCATCTGGAGAGTTCAATAACCATGGTGCAGCATCCTGCAACCATAACGTGACATGTTATTGACTATATATGATGTCTGATTAATTAATCATGTTCAACTATATATGACATGTTATTTAAATGTTATATGGTGACTAACCACAAGGATT
This sequence comes from Corchorus capsularis, assembly GCA_001974805.1. Taxonomy (NCBI): domain Eukaryota; kingdom Viridiplantae; phylum Streptophyta; class Magnoliopsida; order Malvales; family Malvaceae; genus Corchorus; species Corchorus capsularis. The sequence goes on from AWWV01016502.1 coordinate 25,458, forward strand.
CCATGCTGCAGTAGTACTGGTGGCTTGTCCGCGGTCTTACCAGATCGCCCAGCTGGAATTCTCTGCAGGCTTAGAATGTAACCATCTTTTGTAGTTACCTGAAACCAAAAAGATTTTTTGCCTGAAGTCGTTAGATGCTTTGCGTTGAAGCTATTAGTAAGCCGAAAAAAGTATATGGAAGACATCATTTCATTACATTATGTTCCTCACAGGCATAACCTTGAGTCTGTACCAATGATTTGCAGATGGTATCATCATCGGTGATTGAGAAATGTACTTTCTTAATGGCTACAGCATTGGCTGACACAAAGAATAGTACCAATAGGGTTAAAAGAGTTGCAAAGTTAGGCATCTTGGATTGTCTTGCTATACCATCCTAGTAGTTCTCCTACAGTTCCATATATAGTAAACAAATACAAATGAAACAAAGAAGTATTCTTTGCTATAACCCGCAGGCCTTTTAAGTTGACCTATGTTGCATTAACTATGTGGAAGGACTCTTCTGAACGGTAATTGTATCAGAATATGTTTTGCAGCATTAGTATCTGATACCTTCCTACATGAAAAACTTTTATACATGCATCAAAATAACCCTTGTTAAGTATAATTATGAATGAGTTCATAACAAAATCATCAAATGAAAATGTATTAGTTTAAGATTCATGAAATTGGTCTAATGTTTAAAGATCAACCCTATGGTGTATTCTTTTTTATATTTAGTAATTATTAATTTATCTTAGTGTATTATGAGTTATGACAGTACTTTGTATATCTCCTCTTTTCTAATAATTCCATATTTTGTATTTGAACTGAGTCATATTTTAGTGCCTTTTTATTGATTATTAAATTAATAAAAACTAAGACATCAAGTATACTTTTATAGTGGTCATCACTAACATAAGACTAAGTATTCGTAATTGGCACGATCTCTTTAGAAAAATAATTAAGTCTAAATCTCCTTGGCTGATTGAGCAAGCTAAAATGAAAACTACAAGTGGAGCAATATTCTAGAAACAATGTTGAAGCTGGCTGAATTGCTGCCAGAATTGCAGCTGGATCAGAATTACTGTACTGCTGAAGTAATGAAGATGAACTGAAACTTAGCTGCTGGAGTTGATTTTGTAAGAGCAAGTTGTATTCATTGTCCTTTTGGTTTTACTAGTTTCTGGATTAATTGAAATCTTTCTACGTAAAACTTGAAGTATTGAGACAGGATGGAAAGAGCAGTAAATTAACCTTATCTTTCATAATGTTCTATAAGCAGGTCAATGTCTGATTCTCTCTGTAAATGTTAACAGATTGTTTATCTCAAAGGGAGGGAAGCAATGTGAACAAATGGTAACAAGTTGTGATGGAATTAAGATATCAGTAAAGACAAAGGAGAAGCTGCCAATAAAAATCCTTGAGAACAATCCATTGTTCAAGTCAAACTAAGACTGAAATGTGTTAATGATAAAATGGACTGACAGGGACTCCCATTGACAATGTTGATGTCAATGTATAGATATGGCTAATGACATTGACATGGAAAAATCCGAGTTTCTGCCAAAGTCAGCCATTGTTACATGCATTGTTTAAATCTGTAATATGAAGTTTTTTCAAGCAAACATTTTTTGTTCTGCTTTTCAAATTGTTTATATATATACATGCTTAATTGAAAAAAGACTTTTTTTTTTTTTGGGGTTTGGGGAAGGGAGTTTGGAGAATATCATGTGTTTGAAGAAAAATGACCAAATCAACATAATGACTATGGGAACACTTGACACAATTTGGAAAAGAAACCACTATTATAAAGCCAAAAGACCATCTTTAGCATCTGTTCTATGAACCTGCAGAGTTTGTTAAGTATTTGGAAAAAAAGATTTTGATAAAATGGGTGCTTCCATGTCTTGTATTTTCTTTTTTTGGCATCTTTTACATGTTTCTTGTTAGATAAAAGAAACTTAGATAAGTTTTGTTATCTACTATATTGTTTGTGCTTTGACAGATCAGTTAATTAACCTGTTTCATCAAAAACAAAAGAACAGGACAGAAAACCAACATGTCTTTCTCATGTATATCACTGTCAAGTCATTTCTAAGAAACCATTCCAAAAACTGGAAATGCATATAAACTTTTCACTTTCATATATGATATATGATATATGCTACATATAGGTAAGGACTAAGGAATGACAAAAACTACAAAGGGCAGAACACAACTTTTTCTTCTAATGTAGTATTCACTGTAGTCTAAAGAATGAAATTAAAGGATCATATACATCTTGCCTAGCATTTTCTGCCATGACATAATCTGCATGAGCATAATCTTGTCTGTATTGAACTACAAGCTTGTCTCCATCATGATCTTTAAGGCTATCCAGCAAGCGCTGCACATCGTTAACATCAGAAAGAGCATCATCCCCTCCATAACTGAGGAAGAGAGGAAGGTCATTTGGAATGGTGGTCATGTTATATGCTGGAGGAGTAGTTTGCCCATAATGCTTCATGTTCTCATCCGGATCCATGTAGTCAAACATTGTTATGGTTCCTTGTCTAATCACTGGTAAGAATAACCCCAGGGTTATTCAGATCAGCAGACATTTCTATTACCAGACAACATTTTAACAGATTCTCAAATGATTTTTACAAATACTTACTCTGAGCCAGATGGACCATGTTCTTTGTTGCTGATGGTTGAGGCTCATGGTCTAGAAACACATCTACTATTGAAGAATTCAAGCAACAGTTTTGCCCTATAAATATAAGTTACAAAATTTTCAAGTCATTAATAGATGGAAACTTGCTGCTAATTAGTCTAAAGCAATAATAGCTCGATCTTTCTTACCTGTAAAAGCGGTCAATAAGTTAGTGCAGTCGACATCTGGCTGGCTGCATAAGTCCTTCAAAAGATTGATTACAGCATCCCTATTGATAAGATAAAAAGATTGATTAAAAGAATGTCATCATTACTAACTGCAAAAACTGAAAACCTATTCTAAAAGATATTAAACAGTCATACTTTGTACTTGTAGTCTTGTTTACAATCTCTAAAATAGTAGTAAATAGTAATAGTAAAAAGGGGAAGACCAGGGTGGAAATGAGATTCTTACCCTCTCAAGTTAAATTCACTGAGGCCTAACCAGTAAACCATCTGTCAAATGAAGATTCTTATGTTGTTAAAAAAAAGTTGTCCTCAAATTTAATTACTAAATAACAAAGAAATGAAGTAGCAATATTTGGTATAACCTCAGCAATGAAATTGTTAGCAGCATCTTTTGCAAGTGGAGAAGTCATCTGATTCATATAAGCAATTGGGCTGAGTAAGGCAGCCGATCTTAACATGCTCAACAGCTGATTCTTTGAGAAGGCAGCCAGAGCAACCAGAGTTCCCTGCAATCAACATTTAAATCATTTCACCCTTTACCCTTTGCTAGTTTTTTTCCCCTATAGAAATGAACTGGGAAAAGAAAAGAAAAAAATCCAAATTTTTAGTACCTGTGAATGCCCAACATAGTGCATCTTTTGTCCTGATTGATCATACACATACTGAAATGTAGCAGGAAGATCATAACCTACCAATTCATCCCATGACCAATTCCAGTAGGCCTGAAATCCCAAAAATACAAAATCATTAACCAAAAATATAAATGAAAATGAGATGAAATCAGCAGATAGAGAAGATTAGCAATAACCGAATCATTAGGACTAAGAGATGTATGCCCTAAGCTGTATTTTGTTCCTCTTGAGTTAGCAATCCAGACATCAAAGCCGTTATCCGCCAAGGCGAACGCCAAAGATTGTTCCGGAGGCAACAGTAACCATGTTGCTCCATCCTGACATCACAAATGACAAAACTCTATGTTTAACATAACATAATAAATGTCAAAATTCATTGCATAATAATGACAGAAAATCACCCACCACAAGCAGCCCGTGTTGTAACAGGACAGGTTGGCTGTTTCCTGGTGTCCCTCCTGACCTCCCCGTAGGAATTCTTTGTAAACTGAGAATATATCCATCTTCTGTAGTTACCTAAAAAACACCAATCAAAATTTTCATTAAACTTTACATAACAGTTGAAAAAAAAAACACTGGGACTTGAACATAAAGAGGAAAAGAATGTCTGTCGGGACAAAAAAAAAATATTTTAATGGAATTACCATGTGCTCTTCACAAGGGTAGCCTTGTGGCACCACCATTTTATTGCAAATACCATCTTGAGAAGATGAAGCCAATGCGGGTGCCATGGCGACGCCGTTTTCTTGAGCTTGGAATGAAAACAGCTTTGTTCTGCTTCCAGCTGCTGACCCACAGAAAAGAATAAGCAAAACTATGCAAGTTGTTACAGTGTTGGATACCTCCTCCATTTTTTATGTTCCCTTGTTCCAACAACCCAATTGTGGAGGCAATTTTATACTAGTATCAGAAAATCCAAAATTATTACAGAATCAAAAGTATTGACTCTTCACATGAAGAGCTCTAAAACAGTAAACAGATTAAGGCGCTATTCTGTCTAAACAAGGCATGTAGACCCCTTTTTAAGCCTATTGTTATTAACCGATTAGCCTTAAATTATATTTGTATATCTTTCAATTCTTTTTTTTTTTGGTGAAGATTTCCTCGCTGCCACGATTCCTTAAATTAACAGGAACTTATTAAATTTTGATGGTGAAGCCAATGAAGTTAATGCTTTGAGTTAAACAGATTTGTACAAATAAAATGCCATTTTCTTGGCAGTTTCATTTGTCGTGGGAAGAACAAGTCAAGAAACATAAAACGTTGCTCCAAAACAGCAGCTGCATATAGGAAATTCAGACGCGTCTAATGTTCATACATAATAACAGCAGAGTTCTTTCTATATTTGCTTTGGTTATTATAGAAAGAACAAATATGATTTCCATGCTTCATTTAATTATTTTATTAAATTATTATTATTATTGATTATGATTAATTTTTTATTCCTTGGAGTTAGGTTAGGGGAGTTAAGGTAATGTACATTAATTAATTGGTGTAATAATTGTTAATACAATTTTTTGGCAAGTAGTAATTATTTTGGTAGTACTACTATTTACTAATATTATTTTTGCCATAATTTTTATTTTTTTAGGTAAAAGGCAAATTTCCATTAATCACTTAATATCGGGATTACAAATTGTGGATGGTAGTCTGGTAGATAATCCACCCGAACTTGCCATAATATTTCGACGATCACAAAGATTGCTTTGTTTTTTTTTTTTTTTGGGTACACACAAAGATTGCTTTGTTTATTTCTAGAGTTTATGTTTTATAAATTACAGCTCATAACCCTGTTGTCTAGATATCATTCATAGTAAAAAATTCCTTTTTTTTTTTAATATATTTGATATTAGGGAGTAGGGACTCAACCCTAATTTCTTGTAACTAAATCTACAATTAGATTGAGCTAAGGAGAGAGGAGATTTTTTTTATCGGCAGAAAATTTAATCTACAATTAAATTGCTTGAAAATTTTAATGTTTAGTAGTAGTTCATAGAAGAAGATGGAATTGGGAAAAATGTGTTAATTGTATTTGAGTATAAGTGTAGCTTATATAACTGTACAGAAGATCTGATAAGATTACATATACAATTGAATTTAAACTAGGATTAAACCTATTCTTAAGGGATAAGATGTAGGTTTGAATACTTTGAGATTTGAATTTCGATTTCCCTCTAATATCCTCCCGCAAGATGGTGGATCGATCAAGAACACCAATCTTGGAAATAAGTTGATGAAATCTGTCACTAGAAAGAGGTTTGGTTAGAGCATCAGCCAGCTGAGCTTTGGTGGAGATGTGCTTAACTTGAAGTTCACCAGCTTGAACCTTCTCTCGAACAAAAAAATAATTAAGCGCAAGATGTTTCATGCGAGAGTGAAACACTGGATTGGCACAAGTGTAAGTTGCGCTTAAATTATCGCAGTAAATTATTGGATTTGAAGTACAAGGAATGTGCAACTCCTTCATCAAGGATTTAATCCAAGTAATTTCAGAAACTGTTTGTGCTATGGACCTGTATTCAACTTCAGTAGAGGATTTGGCCACTGTTTTTTGTTTTTTAGAACTCCAGGAGATAGGCGTATTACCAAGATAAATGACATAAGCTGAGGTAGATCTTTTATCGTCTGGATTGCCCGCCCAATCAGAATCTGAATAAGCAGTGAGCACTGGATTTGCAGCGAGCACTGAATAAAGAGACCATGTTGTAGCGTCCCTTTAAGATATCTAAGTACTCTTTTCAACGCCTGAAGATGCTTCTCAGTGGGTTTGTGCATAAGTTGAGAGAGTCTGTTAACCACAAAGCTAATATCTGGTCTGGTTAAGGAAAGATACTGCAGTGAACCAAGTATTTGTCTAAAATGATGAGCATCAACAGATTCAGTGCCATCATGTAAGATGAGAGCAGTTGTTGTTGACATGGGAGCGGTACTAGTCTTTGCTCCACTCATATTAGCTTTGTCCAGAATATCAGTGATGTACTTCCTTTGAGAGAGAAAAATGTCATTATTTCTAGTCTCAACTTCAACACCGAGGAAGTAATTTAAGTGTCCAAGATCCTTTAGAGAAAACTTTGAAGAAAGAGCTGCACTGAACTTCTTCAGAAACTCATCATTGTTACCAGTTAGTATAATGTCATCAACATGTACTAACATATATGCTAAAATGTCATCTTTGCAGTATATAAACAATGAAGTATCAGCAAGTGAATTTTGGAAACCATAGGTTTTGAGAAACGTACTCAAGGCATGGTACCAAGCTCTTGGAGCCTGTTTCAAACCATAAAGAGCTTTCTGCAACTTGCAAACATAGTGAGGCCGAGCTCTGTCAGCAAACATGGGTGGTTGTTTCATAAAGACTTCTTCTTTCAGTTCCCCTTGCAGAAATGCATTGTTAACATCCATTTGTTGCAATGGCCATCCATTTGACACTGCAATACTCAATACCATTCGTACAGTAACAGGTTTAATGACAGGACTAAATGTTTCATGATAATCCAGTCCAGCTCTCTGTGTAAAACCTTTGGCAACTAGTCTTGCCTTGTACCTGGAAATGCTCCCATCAGAATTCTTTTTAACCCGAAACACCCACTTACAGCCTATGACATTTCGATCAGAAGGTGGTGGAACTAGCTCCCAAGTCTTGTTCTTATGCAAAGCCTCTAGTTCTTCATGCATTGCTTCTTTCCAGTGAGAAATTTTAATAGCCTTGGAAGCACAAGTTGGTTCCCCATTCGGCTCAAGTGGATACTTGGTAGCTGTGAACATCTTCTTAGGCTTGTAAATCTGATTTTGGGATCTAGTTGTCATTGGATGAGTACGAGTAGGTTGAGAGACAGAAGATGCAGGTTGAATATTGGAAGAAGAATGAATTGAAGGTGAGAGTGAATTTGTTACCTCATTAGTTGGTAAAGCAGAGTTGTCCACTGATGAAGCCACTGGTGGAGGTGTAGAAGAGTTTGCATCAGCACTGGAAGAGTGAATGGAAAGAGGCTGCTGTGTTACTACTGTTTGTGTAACTGGAACATCAGTGAGCACACTAGTTTGAGAAGCAGGAGGCTGGGAAGCTGCATAATTGGAACAAGGTGCAAAAGGAAACCTATATTCATTGAAAAGGACATGACGAGAGACAAAGATTCTGTTTGTATTTAAGTCTAAACACAAATAAGCATTCTGATTTTTGCATATCCTAGAAAAACACAAGGCCTTGATTTGGGAAGAAGCTTATGTTGAGAATAAGGTTTTAACCAAGGAAGACATAGACATCCAAAAACTTTGAGTTTACTGTAATTTGGAGTCTGATGAAACAAACATTCATAAGGACTTTTATTAGAAAGAACTTTAGTTGGTAATCTGTTTACCAGATAGACAGCTGCTTGAAAGGCATAATGCCAAAATTTCAAAGGCATGGATGCATTATGAAGAATAGTAAGGCCAGTTTCCACTATGCTGCGATGCTTCCGTTCTGCAGCAGCATTGTTCTCAGGGGTATGTGGTGGCGTTTGCAAGTGTTGAATGCCAAAGGAACTGAAAAAGGACTTTAATTTTTCATACTCACCACCACAATCAGAGAAAACAGTCAGAATATTTGTCTTAAAAAACCTTTCCACAAGAATTTTAAATTTGGGAAAGATGGAGTAGACATCAGACTTAAACTTCATGGGAAAGAACCAAGTATATCTAGTATGATAATCGATAAAGCTGACATAGTATTTGATTCCATTAGGAGAAGGAATACGAGCTGGACCCCAAACATCAGTAAACAGAATTTCAAGTGGTGCTTTAGTGACAAAATTCAAATGATCAAAAGGTAACTTATGGATTTTATTGCAAGCACAAGAAGTACAAAGTTCAGTAGCTGAATTTTTAAAGCAAGGTAAATCAAAGTGATTAACAAGAAATTGCAAGGTTTGAGATGAAGGATGGCCAAATCTCTGATGCCAGATGTGATTGTTTTGTCTAGTGCCAACTAAAGCTAAAGCTTTCCCTCCAAGAAGAGAATCAGCAGGAGGAAACTCATATACACCATCCTTATTCAGGCCTAGAACCAGTGGCTTCCTCGTAGACAAGTCCTTAACCAAAAAACAAGAATCAAAAAATTCACATGAGACATTATTATTTTTGCAAAATTTGGAAACTGAAACAAGATTGTTGTTGGCTTGAGGAACAACTAAAATATCTTTTAATGCAAAAGAGTTATGTGGAGTGTTAAGAGTAGCAGATCCAGTATGAGAAATTGAAAGACCAGTACCATCTCCAACATATAACTCATCTGTGCCATCATAAGGCGTGTTGAGATCCAGATGCTCCAATTTGGCAGTTACATGATGAGAAGCTCCCATATCAGCTATCCAGGGAGTGTTCTTCACTGGTGTGTGGGAGGCGGGTTTTGCAGCAGCATGATTAGCAGTCATTGGAGCTTTCTAAGGCTTGATTTTGCGACACCATTTAGCAGAATGTCCAGGCTTATCGCAAAACTGGCAGGTAAGCCTAGTGCCATGTGCACCAGTGGATTGAGAAGGCCTGGAATTCTGTTTTGATTGATGATTTTGGTTTTTGAACCTCTTACCATTGTTGTTGTGTTGTTTTTGAGCAGAATAGGCTGTTGCAACAATTTGATCAGTGGCGGAGTCTTGCTTTTTCAAGAAGAGCTCATAATCACACATCTTCTCCATTAACTCTTCATAGGAAATAACAGATTCCCTTGCTCGAATTCCTGCAGCAATTTCCTTGTATTCTTGACCAATGCCATTGAGAGCATAGATCACAAGATCATCTTCCGAGACTGGAGAGTTGATTAGTGCTAAATCATCAGCAATAGTACGAATGGACTGGAAGTATTCACTTACAGATTTGGAACCCTTTGGTTGAGCCAGCTTGTCCTTCAGAGACATCATCCTTGATCTGCTCTTGCTGGCATACATATGAGTAAGCTTGTCCCAGACTTGTTTGGACGTTTGGCAAAAAGCAATGAAGGGCACCACTCTTTCTGTTAAGGAGGAAATAATTCCATGAAGCAAGAGCTGATCTTGCTGAAACCACAACTCATACTCAGGATTTGAAATGGTGGAAGTTGTTCCATTCGCAGCAGTAGATTGAATGGTGGAAGGAGGATAGGTTTTTGTTCCATCAACAAAACCCAGTAACTTATGGCCAAGCAATAAAGAATTGAATTGAGCCTTCCATGAGGGATAGTTATTTGAGTTTAATTTTATGGGAAGTTGGGCAGCGGAATTGATGGTGACGAGATTTGAAGAAGGGTTAGAAGTTAATGAAACAGTGGTTGTAGACATGATGAAGACGAGAGAAAAAAGGAAGAGATTGAGAAAAAAAAACGTTGTTAAGCTTTCAAGCTCTGATTACCATAATAGAAGAAGATGGAATTGGGAAAAATGTGTTAATTGTATTTGAGTATAAGTGTAGCTTATATAGCTGTACAGAAGATCTGATAAGATTACATATACAATTGAATTTAAACTAAGATTAAACCTATTCTTAAGGGATAAGGTCTAGGTTTGAATACTTTGAGATTTGAATTTCGATTTCCCTCTAATAGTTCTTTAGATATAGAAACACATTGGTGAAACAAGGAAGATGGCGATGGCATCAGCAAACCATACATTATCCTTTTCATGGCCTTAATCTAATCAAATTTCGCGATACCCAAAAAAAAAAACACATTGGTACTTTAGATGCAAATTAGACTATCTAACTCCAAACACAACCTTTGTATTATTAAGAAAAAGTCTTAAATATAAATAATTAGCATCCGAGTTGTCAGATCAACTGTTTGTTGCACTGTGCATACACCTTCAAGTCCTTAGTTGATTTATTTGTTTGGTAGATATATTAGTTTGTGGATTAAATTCTCGTTTGATGTTTGAGTATAAGGGAATTATCTAATTAATGGTAATAAGATTTCATTTATACCCCTTCTAATTAATGGTATTTAGTAATTCACTTAGTAAATCAGTACTAAATTTTGGCTTGCCTAACAGTTCTTACCCATTACTAGAGAAGCGTCCACATAAAATACGACTTGGAGCAGTGGAGCTAAAATATAAGGTTAGCTAACTTCTTCTTCTTGACCTAGTTGTGGAGAAATTACAATGGTTATTGCTCCATAACCTTATATCATACTATGGGAAAATTTTTGAGCAATCGGGCATCACTTGTCTTTCTTTTTTTTGGCGATGGGCATCCCTTGCCTTGGAGTTACCATTAGCCAGCATTTATTGACAGACAGACAGCTATGCCAAACTAAGATGAGACATCAAGAAATTTCAATTTATCTTCAAGTTATAGTAACGTCCAGCTTTACCTCTTCGGTCTCAGGCTCTCAACTACTCTCGCTTCACGACTTCCCTATGAAAACAAGAAGAATAACACCAATCCTATAGAATTAAGCTCAGGAAAATTTTGTACCAGGAGAGCTAATAAAACAAAATAGGTGACAACTGCACCGAAGGGGCATCGATAATTATAATGTACCCAAAATGACTTTGTAGAAGGGTAGCATACACAGAGTGGGATCACTTCACTCGAAACAAAACTGCACCGAGGACATTCAGAGTCCCAGAAGAATGAAGGATCAAGCTCAAGTTAGACTGCAGTGGAAGAAACTTAAGATGTTCTACTCCTTCCAAAGAATGGTGATATACACAGACAATCTATTGCATATAAGACCGTATAAATTGTTTTTCACCCATTATTTGGGATTAATCAGCAAAAGGCTCCAACAAGTACTGCCGTTACTGAATGTTAACACGATTGACGGGCTTCTGCAGAATCGCATGAGACAGAATCGTTCTTTAGCGTCTTTTCAGATGCTTTCATTGCACTATCTGGCCCGCGGGATCTTGCTGATGGTCTAAGGAACCGGAGCTGCAAGCCTCTAGGTTTTATTTTTCCCAGAAACTGCCACCTTCTAGGTTTGATCTGCCCTAGTAGTTTCAACTGCTCTTTTCTGAACTTTCTATTTGCATACCATATCCCACCGCGCCAACCAAAGCCATATCTGCAGTTGAGCAAATAGAGTAAACGAATTAACTCCAAATATAACATATGAACCTTCAAAACTGGACTTTCAAAATGATAGTAATAAGAGCTTTTTTATTATTACTATAAAATTATAAAACATATGTCAGAAAGTGTGACGTTTTAAAATCATCACATAACATTTTCAATCCCTTATCTACATCCAAACAGCTGGAGAGAAATTAAATTGCACTCAACGTCAAATCTCCACATGTCTCTCCTACTATTTCTATCATTTCTCCTATCCTATAAATCTAGATACATTGTAGAATTTAAACTAATGCAATTATTCATCTGTGATTTCTTAAAGTTTATGAACATACCCAACAATAAGAGCAGTACCAACTGTCGCAACCCAAGCAGCAGTTCTCGAAGGCCCTGGGTCAACAAGTTTCTTAATATCCGCATGCTCAAGATTATGATTATCCTTCATCTGTCAGAAGATAAGAAACAATACATAATGTACAATCAAAAAGGGTGATTGAGTAGAGGGCCCTAAAATTGCATAAAAAGATTCTCCCAAAAAAAAATTGCATAAAAAGATTAGATAATTCCTCAAGCAAACAAATGGCATATTTTACCTCACAGAGCAGCAAACATATAAAAAGTATAGGAAGGAAGTTAGACAACACTAGCATAAGATTTTAATATTGTCCATTTACCTCAAACATTTTATTTACCTCAAACTTTTTAGCAAAGGAAGAGGAGAAGACAAGATATGTGGCAATGCATGAAATAAGCACTGAAAGTATAGCTAATTGGGGAAGAAATTTCATTTGGAAGAAGACTAATAAAATTGAGACATTTTTCCTGTCTAACAAGTTCAATTAAATAAAAATAAATCGAAAAGAATTAAGACAACTACACATTATCCAGAGCCGAATTCCAAAGGAACTCCAAGAAACCACAGACACAAATTTTCTAATCAGACCAAGACTCCAAATGCCCAATTAATCACATAAAAAAAAGTTTCAGGCCAAGAAACATATTATAGCATATCTAGCATAATACTGATTGGATAGAGAAGTGAGTAAGAATTTATGAAGCGCATAATACTAACTATCTAGCACTGTGCAAAAGAATACTCACGGCTTTCTCAATCGATTCAAGCCTTCGGTCAACTTTTGTTTCATGATAATGCCTCAAGGAGTATCCTGCAAATATTTATGAGTTTCTTATTAGATGCTCAACCGTCGCAAATAAACCAAGCAGTCAATTAGCAAAAATAAGAAACTATATATTGGGACATCAAAACTCCAAGACAATCAAGAGACACTTCAAAAATTCCAAAATTTAACATGAATTTTCACTTCTATCAGCAAGACAATTCTTCCTCACAAGCTACCACAACATAAAGCTTCAAGAACATAAAGCTTCAAGGCTGACAGATAAAGTTTTCAGGGTTTATGCTCAGACATGGCATACTTAATATAAACATCCCATAGGCCAATAGCCAAAGAGCACCAACAAAAATGACCAGCTTTACTCAACAAGTATAATAAACAACTCTAAAGGAGAGAACATATGATGAAGAGATGGATGATCCAAACTGATATAATAAACCTATACAGAAGGGGACAGGGTATTGCAAGTAAATGTGATATCAGCAACTGTAAGAAGTAAGTACAGAACTATATCAATCCACCACTTCCACCGCCTCCATAAGTTCAATAAATTTGCATTCTATCATACCTCGGTTAGATTCTTTTGTTTTCTCCCATTAAAACTTTACGAATAGTAAATCATACAGCAATAGATTTTTAGGGATCATAACAAAAAAAAAGTGAGAATTCAACTGGAAAGGGAAATTGAATGGAAAAGGAACTCACCAACCCATGCTGTAGCAACTGATGCAACAGAAGTTCCTATTGTAAATACCACCTTATGCCTCTCAAATGTATCCTACAAAATTGAAATCAAACTCACCAACTTTAACAGGAAAACAATAACCATTAAACAAAAAACACTTAAAATATACCCAAAAACCAGATAAACATAATTTTTTTCTTAGAAATCACAAAAGACTATTCATTTGGCAATAAATGAAAACTTCACTGAATACCCATCAAGTCAAAACCAAAAAAGAGCATACAAATTCGGAAAAGTTACTACCTTGGTGGAGAAATAGGTATCTTGAACAGCAGCCCATGAATTAAGGGCTTTTTTCTTCAAGCGGGGAACTACCATTGAACCCAGAAGTGAGGTTCCTCTGTTTCTTAATCGCTGCATAGTTCATTCTATGTGAAACTCCGTCGAGTTGGGACGAGTAATTCGATTTCACCGAGTTTCTTTATATGAATATATATACGAAGTAAAAGAAGTCAAGAACACGAACGAAAGTGTCGCGCAAGAAAAGGTTTCAGGAATCCGCCGGTGCCTATTTTTCATTTTACAATTTTCTAGCTTTATAAATACTTTGCCCAATATTCCAACTTTTGAACTTTTATTTTTAGAAGCCGTCCATTTCAATTTCGGAATTATTTGAGCCGTAGATTTATTTTATGTCATAATTATTAGGTTGCAACTCATTACTAGTATTTATGTTTTTATTAATTTACAATAAAGGAATATTGGGACTCAAATTTATTTATTTATTTTTCTTAAAATCTCATTTAACATTATTGTATTGGAGGAAAAAATGCTCTTTTATTTTAATACATTTTTGAAAACTCTTTTATTTTAATACTTGATAGATGGTGTAGTGTAGATACCTAATGCAAATGGTGCTTTTATAAGGAAAAAACTGTGAAATGCGCATATAAAATGAAATTACGATAAACAAGGATGTATAAAACTTGTAAAGTACTGATGTGGGATTGGATCAAATGAAAAGCGGTTTGTTTTAGTTTAAGTATATCTTAGGTTTATCAAATCCAAATGTGCAATTCAGGTCGAATCCGAATTAGACGCCGTCTCTATTGATAGACTTACCCACCAAACCCAAATGCGTGATCCGAATTGAATCCGAATTAGATAGAACAAAACTCTGGATAACAGATGAGGAAAAAAAACAAAAATACATGCAGACTAATGGGTGGGTAGTTTTAGATAAGGAGAGATTCTAAGTCATTAATTTGGGTCACAAGTTGGATCCGAATTAGATAGAGCGAAGCTCTGGATACCGGATGAGAAAAAAAAAAACAAAAAAGCTCACAGACTAACGGGTGGGTAATTTTAGATAAGGGGAGATTCTAAGTCATTAATTTGAATAAATTTTGGTAGGGATTAGGTTCATTGTAGGTCATTTTGGTTCGAATGATCGAGTTTGACATCTAAATTATTCGAGTTTGTATCTTATTATACTTTAATTTGGTCATTTAGGTGAATCTTTACTACTTCAATTCAGTTATCAGATAGGTGAGTTGACTAGTCATTAACCATCATTTGATCTAAGTTTTCGAGTTTGACACGCGGTCATTTAAGTTAGGAATTTTCACTACTCTAACTCAAATTCAAATTAGGTTGAAATTGGATTGTTCACAAGTTTTGAGTAAGGGTCAAATGCGGAACTTTTCATTCAATTGGGTTGAGCCTAGTTTTCAAACGGGTCGAGTGAGGTAAAAGATAACCTGGGCCAGCTACATTCTATATGAAAAGTGTTTTGAGTGGTTCAATCGGACCTGAGCTCCCTACTGCTTAGCATGAAAGAGAAAGACGCGTGGCGATCAAAAGACAAAATTCTAGCAACTCTATCAAACATTAACATAGAAGCATTTATCCTCTGATTCCTGAGGAGACCGGTTCCAAAAAAAAAAAACAAAAAAACAAAAAAACAAAAAAACAAAAGGATCTTACAACTTTTCACCTGCATTTTTTATTCACCACAAAAAATGGCCATCCTGCCCCCCAGCATTTTAGCTTTCATAAGCAAATCTCCAAACCTATAGCACTCTGCGGGATCACAGGTGAAAGGGGTGCAGGAGGTACATATCATCAAAGTCTCTTTAAGTTTGTACGAATTAACAAAAGTGACAATGTCAAATGATAAGAAAATGACAGATTAAATCAGTTTAATCATGTGAGGTTTTCGAAGAACTCTGCAAAGAATGTGGTGGTGAAGTAGCAGCCTGTTCAGGTGGATCATCTGATTTCTTTGTCTCCAAGTTCTGATGTTTCTTGTTCACAGAGTCGGTATTCCGTCCCCATTCAGGAAGCTTTGATGACAGAGGAGCTTCAGAAGAATAAGCTGTTGGCGATATCCTTTGATATGTTAGGAGAGATGCATCAATTACAGATAAAGGCAGGCTTAGACCATAATTGTAGGAATATCCCACATACGGGTGATCGAATCTGCAAGTAGGGCCATACTTGCAGAGCCCATACGTAGTATAGCTAGAACATACAGCTTGCCCCTACATATATAGAACAAAAGAAAAAAGTTAAGGTAATCATATAGCAGAAAGGGGAAAAATGATAATCAACTTATTTGAATGGTCAATCTGAATGCATCTAGTCCAAATGCATAGTCAGTTGAACACCTGACCATGTGACAAATAGATAGGGAACTTACAGGTCTTGATGGAAGCCCAAGTGGACCAACACTATTTACCGCTGAACTTGGAATCCTTTCCCTTGGATGATGATACTTGCAATCAGATCCATATTTGCAAGTTCCCGTGTTCATATAATAACGGCATTCTGGTTGATCAGGTCTTTCAGGGTAATTCGAAGCAGAGGTCGATGACAAGAGCACCTGTCCACTAGAACCTGACTCAGTGGGATTTATGGAGTTGTAAGTGAAATTGGATCCAAGAATACCAGTAGAAGATACAGGGCTCATATTTCC
Organism: Corchorus capsularis; assembly: GCA_001974805.1. Lineage (NCBI taxonomy): Eukaryota > Viridiplantae > Streptophyta > Magnoliopsida > Malvales > Malvaceae > Corchorus > Corchorus capsularis. Next base: position 41,775 of record AWWV01016502.1, read on the forward strand.
CTGACCAGAGGGAAAAACAAAAACAAAAACATGAGATATGAACAATTTTTTTTCATCAAAACCTATAAACAAAATTAGATTAGAAACAAACAAAAATACATTGCGTAAGACATTACAGTTGCAGGATGCCGTGGCAAGGACACGCCAAGGAAATAAAAGTTAAGCTTATGGGCTAGTCTATGGAGGATATCAAAATACTGCAAATCAATTATATATCACTTCAAAGAATCAAATCTAAGTCATGACAAACTTTTGACTGCCTTGTTTATCCAAAAATTAAAAAAAAAAAAAACTTTTGACTGCCTCTTTTGTTCATCCTTACAGTTTAAATTCTTTTATAAATCGAAGAAGCAATTACACAGTATGTTGCTGCAAGCATACATAAGCTACAATGAACTGCTTCATTATACCTTAAATAATTTCCACCAAGGAATGGGCGAATGGCATGCAGGTGCTGACATGTAAAATGTATGGATACAGACAATAAATTCACTGGTATGAGCATCACAGTTAACCATTTCTAGTTTACATTTGCAGAAAGAGTAACAAAGAGGAGAAAGTAAATCAATCCACCTTCAAATGACAGAATATCACAAAAGCATGCATTTCAATACTTTCCCAGCAAGAACCTTAGACAACAACAGAACAAAGATGATGGCCTCTGGGTTTATACAATAGTAAGTAGATTCTATATAAAGAATGGAGTCAAGACAACATAATTTTATCATTGCATCTCTAATGGCAGTTACTTCAAGTGAGATCTAGTCAGTGAAAGGACATTGTCAAATGTTATAGACATGTTTCAACAATGTTGACAAACCTCGAATATAAAATTTTCAGCTATTAGCCAATTACAACAACAGACAACTGATAATAATTCACATTCAAGTCTTTAAGAAGGAAAAAATGAATACATAAAAAATTGCCAGTAGATAAGAAGAAAAGGCATCAGTCTTCTAAAACGTACAGTAAATTCAGAAAACCCTTGGGAATGACCCTTTGGGGTCTTAGTTGCATGGTACAAGAAAGCTCATATGCCGGTTCTTAAAAATCAAGACCTCATCATGTTATAATCTAAAACTTCCAAGGTTCAGTTCTTATCACATTATTCTCCTATGCAGTGAATGGAAAAAGACATGGAAATTTAGAAATATGACAGTATAGTGAATCAAAGTCATGGAGACCGGAACAATTTTTACAACTGCAGAGAAAAGAATTTTCACATGGCTTGCTTTTGGACCAATGAAAATCTTATAATTGCACATGTTTTCTAGGTCAGTCCAAACTACTTCGTATTTTACTGTCAGAAAAAACACCCTGGAAGGACTACATGTTGCAAAGAATAGATTTTAATGACCATGTTGTATTGCAGCCAGCAACTTAGATAAACATTACTCAAACACAAGAGGCGCTGACTTACCACGTAGGTGCTCCACCCATGTGCAGGTGCAGGTACCATGCTTTGAGAAGGAGAAACAACAACAGGCATGTAGTTTTGGGGACTATGTAAACGCGGCCCAGACACATATGGTGCCCTAGGTAATGACCAAGTGGGTAGTCCACCAGCATATGGCACCCCTGATGGTGGCAACATTGCTGATCCTAAAGGTCCATTTACAGGTAAGCTTGCCCCAGGTGATTGAGGCTGGGGATGATGGAACTTGCACGCAACCCCAAACTTGCATGATCCAGTACGCATGTAAAAAGGACATGATTTTTCATCCTGATAATTACGAGAGTCAGCATGAGAAAACGCATGGTAAGGTAAATACATCAAAGAAGGCGAAAAGCACCTGACGCATAGGAAGACCAACAATGTTAAATGTAACAGGTCCAGCTCCATTCCTGTCCCTTGGATGATGATATTTACATGTTGATCCATATTTGCAAGTTCCTGTCTTTAGAAAGTACTGCAAAGCAGGTTTATAAACATTTTCCAAATTAAAAAGCTATCCAAGAGAAATACTTTCTGATCAAAAAGAAGAGGAGGAAGCATCAACATGATGTCAAATGGTTAAGCACTAGATCAACCATTACCCTAATGCTACATAAATAACAATAAAAAAGCAACATCTAAAAGGTGACTAACATAATCAGAAAATGCATTTTGCTATATATCATGTAACATTCTTGCACATGTACCCCTAACTCATCTCTGCAAAATATTTCATAACTCAAGTGAGTAATGAACCATTCAATATTTACCTCACCAAAAACGTATAAAATAACAATTATTCCTTAACTGAGCTGCCTTAGTTGCCTTTGCTTTTCTCAGCAAGAGTTAAATAACCATACTAACTAAGAAGCAAACAGAAACACAGAGATCTCTGGAAAAGGCAATTTTCTAAATTATGGGAATCCAGTAATCTTATATGAGATTGAGAAAGAATTTATACCCCACAGTCTGGCTGTCCAACTCTTTCAGGGAGTTCCTCTCTGTATTGGCCACCCTGAACCAAATAAAGAATTATCAACCTCAACAATGCAGATTGACTTAGACAAAATATCTTAAAAGCAAGAATTCAGATCCACCTATATTACATCTTGAAGTTATCAGTCACTAAATGCCATATGAAAAGAATGAAAGAAAAGAGGGAAAAGAAAAAAAAAACTTGAGTACCTGAGCAGCATAAGCTGGATGATTGAAACGACAGTTATTTCCATAACCACATAATCCAGTCCTTAAATAATAAGAACAATCTGGTTCACCAGGGCGATCAGGGTAAGCTGTTAATTTAGAATTACCCACCTCCGGGTTATTATCATTAATTTTCAACCGCAAAATTGCCTCTGAAAAAATATTAAGAAACCCCCAAATTAACCAAAATTAGAATATCTCAAAGAAGAAAAAAAAAACATTACAATTCTATTGCACCAATAAAGCCATCAAATTTAACAACTGAGATAACTGAGTATGTAAATAAATTTCTTACTACTGCTAATTTATACAACAAATAAGAAAAAGGAAACTATTTTAGAATGCTATATATATATATATATATATAATAATAATAATAATAATAATAATAATAAT